>JACWRQ010000505.1:0-26446 GCA_014849955.1 Cryphonectria carpinicola | reverse complement strand
TTGTGTCTAATCTACATATATTTTTTTCATCTTGTTATTTTTACTTATCTTTTTTACTTCGTATCCTAACGAGTATCGTTAGGCTGCTAATTAAAGTTTTTTTTATTTTTTTTTTTTTGTTTTTTTTTTTTTTTTTTTTTTTTTTGGGGGTTTTTTTTTTTTTTTTTTTTTTTGGAACTTCACTTCTACTTTGGCTTGTTCCATCATCTTCTCATTTCTCCTGCAGCAGCAGATATACCAATAAATTAGTATAGACACACATGTTCATATATATATATTTCTTACATACACATACTCACATACACATAAAAAGTCATCATGACACCGGCTATTCGTGTAATCCCACGTGTGAGTACTCTCAATATTCATGGCCTCCTCCATTGTCCACTCATCTCGAACCCCCCCTCCCCCCCCTGAAAAAAAAGAAAAGACTTGGTAGACTGACATGATCATGATCATCATCATCATCCCTTCTATTTCAAGGCTGCGACAAGGGCAGTCAGCCTGCTCAGGGCAGTGCAGTTCACCCACCCTCCCTCGTGTCCATGCCACTCCAACCCAGGCCACCATCATCATCAACGGGGCCCGCATGCAGCCGTGCGACGATATGCCACGCCCCAGGACGACTCGCAGCTCAAGGAGTACGCCTTCGAGATGGCAGCCTCGTCCATCCGGTTCGGCCCTGGTGTCACCCGCGAGGTCGGCATGGACTTTAGGAACATGGGCGCCAAGCGCGTCTGTGTCGTGACGGACGAGACGGTCAACAAGCTGACGGCCATGGACCAAGTGCGCGAGGGCCTGACCAGGGAAGGCGTCAACTTTAGGGTGTTTAACAAGACGAGGATAGAACCCAAGGACAGCTCGTACGGAGAGGCCAAACCCCTGCCTTGCCCCCGCCCCCCCCCCCTCCCCCTCCAAAATAGTAGTGTTGCACGCCCAAACTGACAAGTGACCTCTGCCCTCTTTTTTTTTTTTTCTTTCCCTTTTCGACAGCATTCGCGAGGCCATAGACTGGGCCAAGCCCTTTGACCCAGACGCCTTCCTGGCCGTGGGCGGCGGTTCCGTCATCGACACCGCCAAGCTGATGAACCTGTACACGTCCTACCCCGATGCCGACTTCCTCGACTTCGTCAATGCGCCTCTGGGAGCCGGAAAACCCATCGACAAACCCCTCAAGCCCCTCGTCGCCGTGCCCACCACCGCAGGCACCGGCTCCGAGACCACAGGGACTGCCATCTTCGACCTCGTCGCCCGCCGCGCCAAGACAGGCATCGCCCACCGCAACCTAAAGCCCACCCTCGGCATCTGCGACCCCCTGAACACGAGCACCATGCCTGCTGCCGTCAAGGCCAGCTCCGGGCTCGACGTCTTGTGCCACTCCCTCGAGAGCTGGACAGCCATCCCCTACACCGAGAGGACCCCGCGCCCTGCCGATCCTATCCAGAGGCCTGCCTACCAGGGCGCGAACCCCATCAGCGACATCTTCTCGCTCAAGGCCCTCAAGGACTGCGTCAAGTACCTGCCTCGCGCCGTCAAGGACCCGGAGGACATGGAGGCCCAGAGCCAGATGCTGCTGGCCGCCACGCTTGCCGGCGTTGGGTTTGGTAATGCAGGTGTGCACCTGTGTCATGGTGAGTCCAAGGACCAGGTTTTTATTTTTATTTTTTATTATTATTATCATTATTATTTTTTAGCCCTCCAACACTTTCCCCCACTCTCTCCTTCTAACACACACATGCAGGCATGTCCTACCCAATCTCGGGTCAAAACCCAGGCTACAAACACGCCGGCTACCAGGTCACCACCCCCATCATCCCCCACGGCGTCTCCGTAGCCGTAACATCCCCTGCCGTTTTCCAGTTCACCGCCGCCTCCAACCCAGACCGCCACCTCGAGGCCGCCGCCTGCTTCGGTGTCGACATCAGCAACGTCAAGCGCGCCTCCGCCGGCGAGGTCCTGGCCGACGCGCTGCGCCGCTTCCTGGACGACCTGGGCGACCAGCCCAAGGGCCTGCGGGCCCTGGGGTTCGGGGCCGAGCACCTGGACGAGCTGGTGGAGGGGACGATTCCGCAGCAGCGGGTGCTTATGCTGGCGCCTAACTTGGCGCGCGAGCTGGAGGCGGAGAGGGAGCAGCTGCGGGGTTTGTTTGAGGCGTCTATGTGATAGATGGGACGGGGAGTGCTAACTTCTTCTTTTTCTTGTCTCTCCCACCTCCTTATCACCATTTCAAAACGACAGGGCGGGAGAAGGAAAAGAAGAAGAAGAAAAAAAAACAAGGGAATCCCGTTGCCTGAAGGAAAGAGGCCGCGGCACATTTTGATTAGAAATATTCAGCAAGATGGGACCTGTGTTGTTACGGTTGTGCCAATTGCGAGTCGGACGAAACCCTCCGTCAGGTCTTTTCACACACTCAAGTCTAGCTGAGCACGTCTCGCCAAATCTCATGTGGTCCTTGATTCCGAAATAGTGAGGTGGGTATCATTGATCTCCTCTATGTGCTAAATACGCGAGTTCAATTGAAAGAAAAAAGAAGAAAGAAGAAAAAAAAAGGTATGGCGCGCCTCAAAAACACCCTGAAAATGCTCACCAGAAGAGAACAACAACCCTTTAAAAGATTTTATGAATGCCCTTGGGAGATGAAAATTGTGTGTGAGAAAGAAAGACAGAAGAAAAAAAAGTACTCTCAACTTACACCAAAAGAGTGAGATAGACACACAGACAGACCACCAATCACACCGCTACGCCGAGCTCGTCGACCGCCGCCAGATGATCAGCGCGGCCAGACCCGCACACGCCGTCGCCCCCAGCGCCACGTACAGACTGGCCATATCCGGAGGAGGCTCCTCGCTCTTGGGAAAAGCCGTGGACGGGTTCGTCGCCGCCTCCGCCAGCGCGACGAACAGCTCACTGATGCTGTTCCATGTGACACTGACATGCAGCGGCGTCGGCATCATCAGGCTGGACGTGTATACGTCTGGCTGCGACTCGCACCGCTGCGTCGTCTTGTCCTTGTCGGCCTTGAGGGCCACGTAGATGGAGGGCATCTCGTCGAGGTGCGGGAGCTTGTTCCGCAGGTCGACAACGTGCGAGAACGAGTCTGGGTCCGACGAGTCGTACGTGTAGCAGATGAGGTCGCACGCGTCGAGGCGGGCGCGGTTCTCCAGGATGGCGGGCTCCAGCTCGCCCAGCTCCTCCAGGATCAGATAGCACTGCTTGCCGCCCTGAAGCTCGACGCTGTTCACTGCACGCCGCGGCTTGATGGTCGGATGGTAGAGGGGGGAAAATGGCCGGTTGAGGAAGGCGTCCAGGAGGGAGGATTTGCCCGCCCCTGCGCCGCCGAGGACGTAGCAGAGGACGACGTTGCGCTCGACGCGGCCGGGGCGCCGTCTTCTCTTTCGTGGTTTCGTCACCTTCAGGGCACTCGACGTCGACTCCTTGGGGTTGGATGCCTCGAAACCGAGGTATGCTAGGTATTCGAGCGTTGTCTTCGGCTCGAGAAAGGTGGTCATGCTCCACTGCGCGAGCCATCCCTGGAGCGTGATATGTCCGGCCTCGTTCCGCACGGTCGACGACGGGAAAGCTGCATCCATCCATGACTGCGGCAGGCCGGGCGTGGGCGTGAAGAGCGCTGCCAACTCCTCATCATTCAGCCCTCCGTCGTTGTCCTTGTCAAAGAGCAGAAACATGTCTACAAAGAACCGATACCCCGCCGGGCTCAGTTCTGCTGAGGCATACTCGGGAACGTCGAATTTAGGATGCAGGAAGCTGTCCTCCAGGCTGAGGCTGTCCGTGTAGTGGTGCTTTCGCAGTATGATCCATATCGTCTCGTGGCGGCCCTTCTCGGCATACATCTTGTTGAGGCGGAGGAATCCTGCAAGGTCGATGCCTCTGCCGGTGGTGTTGGACCCTGGAGACATCTTGCTGACGGTCAGCTTGATGTTCTCGAGGTCCTCTGGCGACAGCGGCCTCTCGAAGGCCTTGGCCTGGAACTCGTGCATCTCCTCGTCGCTGAGATAGCCGTCCTGGTCCTTGTCGCTCAGGTAGAAGATCCTCTTCAGCGCCGAGACACATGCCGGCTTCAGATTGCCTTCCTTGTAGTCAAAGAGGGGCGCGATCGGATGTGTCACTGCCTTTTGACAGAGAAAGAAGACCTCGTTCACATTCCTGTGCTCCCGAGCGCTTGTCCGGATGCAGGAGTCAATCTCTCGAAACTCGTGCATGACCGGCAGTATCTCGTCATCCACGATCTGTGCGGTGTTGTCATCCACAGTCAGGTCTGACTTGTTGGCACACAGGACCACGGGCACATTGACCCCGAGAGACCTGAAGTACGGCATCCAGAACAGGGCGACCCTCTCGTAGCTATAGTGGTCCGAGTAGACAAGTAATATGACATTGGACTTTCGGATCTCCTTGCGCAGGGTGTTGCGGTCCTGTGGTCGGGCGGACGTGTCGACGATGGTCGTGGTAACGTTCTCTGGGGTACCGATGGTCGGTGGGATGGTGATCTGTGGCAGGACGGACTGTATCTTGTTCGCGACGAAGACGTCCTTGACGAGAGAGGCGATCAGGCTGGACTTTCCCGTGCCCTCGTCACCACAGACACATATCCGCACTAGCGAGGAAAACAAACATTGCTGTCAGCAACGCATACCCTCAGAGCTGCGCGCCCCTCGACAGCACAGCTGGAATATCCGGCAGCAGGACAGACGTGGAAATACCTGTAGCCATTGTAGCAGCTGGCTGTCCTCATGCCATACCAAACCGAAGCGTTGTGGGCGAGACAACGTCCGCGGGAGAGCAGCTCCAGGGACAGCTCAAGGATGACGTCGTCTGCGGAAGACTGGGACCTCTTGTTCTTTCTTCCTTTCTTCCCCCCCGGTGGAATACAGAGCTTCGAGATGTGGTCCGTCCTTTAAGTATTAAAAGAGAAAGAGAGGAAAAGAGGAACAAAGAAGAGAGCGTGGTGGTGGTGTGAAAATGAGGTGGTGCATGGTCCTAGTCGGGGGGGAGGAGGTGGGATGGCAATTTCCGTTGGCTGTTAGTTTGCCATAGAATCCGACCCGTGACACCTCATTTTCAACCCCAGCGGCTACTGCTGAGAGGCACTTCAGGTACAGTGTGTACTTACTATGTAGCCCCCCCCCCCCTCCCGCATCTGCAAGCACTACAACTGGCTGCAAGCTCAATCAATCAATTTCCTGCTCATGATGCAAAGCTACTTCTGGATTTTGTATATTGATCAGAACCACTCGTCCTGTCTAGATACAACTGCCTTGGCCGAGTCTGTCTTCTATAGCAATCGCTTGCATCAATCAGCTCGTGTCAGCTCAGGGTAATCAATTAATTCAAGCGAGAGAGTGGAAGATCATGACATGAAATCTCTCCTCTTGAACCAGAAGAACCCGATGAGAAATTTTCACACCTCAGAAAGAGAATCTTGGACTCAAGGCTATCACCGTCACCGCCATCATCATCGTTGTCGCTACCGTCCATTCAGAAAAGAGGCCCTCTTCCATCATCAGGGCGACAAGGTTCCCCTCATTCCCCCGAACCCCCGACCCCCCCCCCCCCCTACAACAGTACTGGTCGATTACTATTATGTACACAGTAAGCTCCATTACCCCAGATTGCACAGGCTATACAGATTTGGGGTTGAAGAGTCAGGGGTCTCAAGGGTCCTCAGTGCCTCCTTCTCTCCATTGATCGTTGCGTTCCTTCCTTCGACCAATAGTCAGAAATATCTGCCAGCGTCAATGCCTTTCTTTTTCCTTTCTTTCTCTCTTTCTCCATCATCATGATCTTCATATTCTACTCTTAGAGGACTTCAACCAAACTCACTCAAACCATCCTTAGCGTCTCCTCTCACCCACCTCGGGTACGGCGACTTGGCCTCTTCCGTCCCGGGCTAAATAAACCTCATCAGACGGCAGCTCGCAGCCGGGTTGTCTACTTCTGCTCACCCTGCGGCTCTGCGACCCGACAACAAAGACGAGTGGGTGTTGAACCTGCATCAAGAACAAGAACGACTGGCTTCCCATCTTCAGCCCTCTGAGCGCCTCTCACAGCATTACATTGGGGTTACAGTACAGGTCAAGGCCTTGTGCACCCACAGGGATCTGTTTTATGGGTCGCACCCACTAGCTGCCCTTAAGATACACCTCCTTGGACTTATCTCCCGCTCTTCAGCACGACCACCTTCCTCTATAGTCCTGCAGCCATGTTGTAAGACATATCCTCCCCGGCTCACCAGTCCTTGAGATACATTACATAGCTACTCCGGTCCGGAAAAGGGACCGGGCTCCCAACATGACGAGCCTCTCGCTGATCACAGCTCTCAGCGTCCTTCCGCCTCCCCCGCGATATCCCACCCAGGCCGCCTACAGCGCCGCCCTGGGTGCTGGCAGTATACCGCCCATGATCGAGACCAACAATATTCTCTCAAACCCCGAGGATCACTTCTTGGTCGGCGAGGGTGAGCTACCTTCCCCCCTCCCTGGAGCTCCAGCCTGCGGGTGGGCCTGTCCGCCTTCTCGCCGGCGCCCAGGCTGATTGAACTGTGTCGCTTGTGTCCCAGGTACCTATGTGCTCAAGGAGGACTTACACCTTGCCACGCCTCCTCCCCACCCGTCAGAAGCACCAGTAATAAACCCAAATCCCCTTGCGACCAGCCCGCAGCCGGCAACAGCAGGGACCAAGGTCTCGCTGCTGAGCCTCTATGCTCGCCCACCGCCCTTCTCCTACAGGGGCTTGTTGGCGTCGGGCCTGGGCCATGCGAGCATCCAGGAACGCCCCAGCGAGGACGATTCAAGAGACCCGACCCTGAGCGGCAGTGAGGGCCGTGCCAATTCGAGCGAGGCCCCTCGGTCTCTGGGCTCTGCTCCGGCCTTTGGAGAGGGAACCTCGCTGCTGGCGCCGCAGAACGCCAAGGATGCCGGCAAGAGGAAGAAGCCCAAGAACAATATGACTAAGAGTAACTCATCGTTCATCAGCAGGGTCATCGTCCATGAGGCACTTGTCAAGCGGATACAGGAGCGGCCGGCGGATGGTCTATATGCCTTTGCCAACATCAACCGGGCATTCCAATGGTTGGATATGTCCGCTGTGAAAAAGGTTGGTTGAAATGAACAGCATCACCCAACCTGCGTGCATCCACAAAACCTGGCTGACCCAAGTACAGGATGACTATCTTACCAAGATTTTATTTACAAAGGCGCATTGTCTGTGTCACGATGTAAACCAGATCACCAAGGGCCTCGCTCACATCGACGTGATCATGGGCTTCTCGACGGGCGAGATCATATGGTGGGAAGCCACGTCGCAGCGATATGCCCGACTGAACAAGAACGTATGAGACTGTCCGTCTTCATCTTCTGGAGAAACGCAGCTGACGGCAGCAGGGTGTCATAAACGGAACTCCAGTCTCCCAGATCAAATGGATACCTGGCTCGGAAACCCTCTTCCTCGCGTCACATATGGATGGATCCCTGGTGGTCTACGACAAGGAGAAAGAAGACGCCATCTTCTCTCCAGAGCAGGAGAACGGGGAAGGCGACGCCACAAATGGGGCCACGGCAACTGCGCCCACCAAGCACGGCATTCAGGTACAAAAGTCTGTCCACTCCAAGAACCAGAAGTCCAACCCGGTGGCGGCATGGAAGCTGTCAAACCAGCGCATCAATGCCTTCGCTTTTTCTCCTGACAACCGGCACTTGGCTGTTGTGTCAGAAGACGGATCGTTGAGAATCATCGACTACCTCAAAGAAGAGTACGTGTTATCCCGCCGGAAGCGCATTAAACTGTGTGAGGCCTGGACCACGAGCTGATGGAAAAAAAACCCCGCAGGCTCCTCGACCACTTCCACTCGTATTACGGCGGGCTGATCTGCGTCTGCTGGTCTCCCGACGGGAAATACGTACTGACAGGCGGTCAAGACGACCTCATTTCCATCTGGCATGTGCCCGAGTCCGTCCTCATCGCCCGCTGCCAGGGTCACCACTCATGGGTTACATCCGTCGCCTTCGACCCTTGGCGCTGCGACGACAAGAACTATCGCTTCGGCAGTGTGGGCGAGGATCGGCGCTTATGTCTGTGGGATTTCTCGGTGGGCATGCTACACCGTCCGCGCGGAGGCGGGGGCGCCAACGCCGCGAGGGGTTCGATTGCATCCCGATTCACTGCGGGCACGGCTCTTGCCCGCGCCGAAACGGCGGGGACGAGCAGGTCCGAAAATACGGAGGACACCGGTTCCGGAAAGGCGTTCACAGGGCCGCATCCGGTGGAGCCGCGGGCCAGTACAGCCATGTTGCCTCCGGTGCTGACCAAGGTAGTCGACACAGATCCGCTTGCGTGGTTAGAGTTCACCGAGGAGGCCATCATGACGAGTTGCCGAAGCGGTATGTTTGCCATTTCTCTTCTGAGGTCATGTCTCACCCACCAGTATTGCGGCCCGTCTTGTCTTGCCCAACAATTCCGGGATCTTTGTTCTATTTTTGTGAAATCCCCGTATTGTCTCAGGACCCCCTGTAGCTAACCATCACCGTCTTCTCTCACAGGTCATATCCGGACTTGGAGCCGGCCGTCGGACTCGACAGCGCATGTCGGTGACTCCTCGGCCGCTTGAATGTGTAATAAGGACGCCGGTAGTAATGAACGGCTTAGATGGGGGCACGTCTTTGTTTTTTTTTGGGGGGGGGGGGGGGGAAGGGGGCCGTGGGTCCATTCGATATGTGGTACAGCGAATTGAAACGTATTACGAGATATCACACACACGGTTTGGAAGCGCAGCGAAATGTGAGTCCAAGGTTTTCACATGCCAACCCACTACTGTCTGTTTCAACCTGTGGCTCTTTCAACCCTTTTTTCCCCTACTGAGTGTGGTCTTCGGACCATGTCCGATAAGGCTGCAAGAATAGGCGGGCGCTTCGAAGTATCTGACGGGATCCACTGCGAATGTAATCCAAGCGATCAGCGTGCTCTGCTCTGCTCTTGTGGTTGGTAATTGGTAATTGAGGGACTTTTTTATTTTTTATTTTTTTAATCACCCAGTGCCAACGGTGATGGATCTCATTTTGGACCTTTCGCTGCGGATCGACCCGTCATGCACCTGCAAAGCTTGCATGCTCCTCCGTACCCACAGGCGGCCCTCGCGGTCGAGAACCCAGTGTGGGACAGGCCCAAAAAGGCCGCGAGAAATCCCGTAACACCCGCCCGGAGGGTGTCCGAGAACAACACAGAAGGAGTGGGCGCGCGCAAAGGGTTCTTTGGGGGTGGCAACAATATGTTTTTATCTTGGCCTGCTGACTGGCTGGCTGGCTGCATGGTTCATGATGGCATACAGTATACGTGTTCCCTTGTGTGGTGTAGTATGTACGTGACTGGATCTTTTTCCACTGACCCCGCTACTGAACTGCCAAGGGAAAAGGAAGAAGAAAGAGAGCTCGAGGCGAGGGAAGCGGGCGCGGTGTGTATTTTCGTGCCCTCTCGGCCCTGTGTGATGCGATTGCTAGACAAGCCCCCTTGCTCCGCCTTGAAGCACCGCTCATGACCTCCTATCACGAAGGGGGGGGGGGGATATCAAAATAAGCGTGGGGGGCACTATCTTTCTCTTTCTCTCTTGATTCCTCTCTTTTGCAATTCCCTTGTTTTCTTCTTTCCCTTCTCTCATCCGTTATGCTCTCTGTTTTCAGGGTCCCTGTCTAAATTTTTTGTCCCCCGTTCCTTCTCCTTCAGAGGCAGCTGATTAACAGGGGGTCCCGGGAAGCTTCGGGATGACCCTTTTTTTTTAAAAAAAAAAAAATCAAGTGGGTCTTTCCTACAAAACCCTTTTCTCTCTCTTCTCTCTATCTCTCTATCTCTCTCTCTGTGTGTGTGTGTGTTTGTTGTCTCGCACACGCGGCCCTTTTTGCTCATTGACTCCACTCAATGCTGGGTTTTAAGTGAGCCGTGTGTTTTGTGTGCCGTGGCGCCGCAAAAGGTGGGGGGGGGGGGTTACATTGGGTGGTTTTTTTTTTCTTTCTATGATCGTCACAGGGTTTAAAAGTTTGTAGAAGGCAAAAAAAAATAGAAAATAAAGCGTTATAATAGACGTTAATATTTTGGCAAAGGAGAGAAAAGGTTAAAAAAAAAAAAAAGGAGGGTGATTAAGAAGAGGGGTGCTTGACGATAAGAGGAAAGAGGCTTGGAAGGTTGCATGGTTTCCCTTATCAAAACTTGGTTTGTGTTAACGTGCCCAAGCCCTTTTTTTTTTCCCCTTCTTTTTTTTTGCTCAATGGTGAACTCGCGTGATTTAGTTCGGCGACGCTCCCATGTGAGCTATAAAGGGGGAGGGACCCTTTTGCCACGCCTGCATCCGGTTTTTTTCTCCTTTTTTTGAGAGGGGAGAGAGAAGAGGGGAGGTTGAAAAACGTCATTGATCAGGGTTTATTATGCAACCGCAGAGCCTCAGGTGGCGAGGTGGGCTTGGATGGTCTTATCGCTCCGAGACTAGGATACATAATACTATTTACTTAAAGTATCTAGCTCGACATGTGAGTCGCTAAAAGGAGGCTGAAAACCCTGATGCAGCAGCCCTTATGTATCCTAAGCTCAATTTATTGGTTCGGCGAAACTTGATCTCAGAGGAATTTGATCCCTGGAGTTGGGCCGAGTGGTTGAAGAGGAACATGAGCCGCGTCCACGCGTATGTACGTTTCCCTGGATGGATCTCGATAAGGCGGTGCTGTCAGAATTTTGAAAGCCAGGTATTCCCTGTCCGAGGCTGGGACATGTGAATATACAGCCTTGTCAACACGACAAACAATCTCTGTATGTGAGTATGATGGACAAACGATGTGAGGACACAGCATTGAGAATGAATTACTTTGTCGGCGGCAAAAAGACTGGGACAGGAGTTTGTCGATGCCAACAAAGCTGCTTATTTGTTGTTCAGGGCAATAAAAATAGGGGAAAAAGAGGAAACCAACTTGCAAAAAGGCTGGCGGGCACCGCGGGCCCGCTAAAGAACCATACCCACTTCGTCTGCAGCGTTGGCTGGACACACTTGTTGCCTCTTGATTGACCGTTTCGATAATCAGGTGGTAGGAGTGAGTGGTAATGTCCATACGGCTTCAATGATAACTGGACGCCGTTCATACTGTACAAGCCGGAGACAGACGTGCCAGCCTAGACGGGGAATGTGTGGAAATCCCAAATATTGCGTCCGATACACGGAGGGATGGCTGTTCTGCTGAAGTTTCGTGTGTACGGTTTAGCTTAGCTCACTGTCGCTGGGGGCTCCGATTTGGCTGGTTGCGTATTTGGAGACAGACGGGCTTCTCCTCAGGAGCACGACAAGGTACTCTCAATCTGGACCTCATATCAATCAGGGTTCGTACAGGATATGTAGATTGAGTGGAGCCACCTCGTGTGGCCAAGGCATGTATAGACGAATGCGTATCGAGAATTCGTGCACTTTGGTTTAGAGTTGATTCCCTGATTCCATGGGCGTTGAGAAAGCCTGGAAGATATCGGAACTGGGATTCAGGCCGGGGAAATAATCGCGGGTAGTTCGGCGTATCCCCGGGCGAGCCTCGTGGGGCGGAGTTCCATCAGGAACAACGGGCGGTCCTAGGCTCCCTAGCTGGCTGCAACAAAGATCAAGCACAACAGAACGTGTGCACTTGTGTGAAAGCAGGCGAGAGGCAACGAGGGTCTTGTCTGCTGCATGCCTTGGCTCGGTAGCACATGCTATCCCGCTTTGCTTCGGTCTCCTGCGCGGCTCGATCAGGTGAGACCCTGGCTTGTTGTATCGTATCAGGCCATTGCGTGGGCGGCGGCGGAGAGCGTTGCGACCGTCTTGTGTGTGTGTGCATGTGTGTGTGCGTGTGTGTGGCAATCAGGATGCACTGAGGATAAATAATAATCCCAAGAACTGCTAGGATTGTGAGGACTGCATTTTATATGCGCTCGCGGATCGACATTGATGCCATAGTCCTGCATAAGTATAGAACGATTCATATGCAAAGGCCGTCACCGTCTCTGGTTGCAAAGGTAGAATCATGCCACAGAATCAGACCATGCCTGAGCCCCAGGCCGTTGGCGTTGTGGGTTCTGGTTCGAGAACAGAGGACCACTGTCGACCTGCACTCCTAATTTCTCCACTCTGCCCAACCAGTTTGACGCGGTTGATTTCTCGACCAGAGACTGCAATCGCGCACATGTTGTTGTTTGCGGCACACCAAGACCCGCGGCCGAAACAACACTGAGCGAGGTCGCGTGATTCAGGTCTCGGTCTCGAGATGCAACAAATGCAGATCACCGAGTCGTACGCTCCCGGACCACCATCCCGCATAAGATGGTACAGATGTGGCAGGCGGGAGAAAAAAAAAATGGCTGCCTTCCTGGTCGAAATACAACATGCATCTCGGGAGAAAGTGGCTGCGAGCAATAGTCTGGCTGACATCGGGGCTGAGACGGTATTCGTCCTGGCCTCCCTGACGAACAGAAGGCTGCATGTCAGTGCTATTCTTGCTCTGGTCGGTGTTGCCCAAAACCGTTAATCCGATCCGCGAGCAGGAGGAATGCATGTGTATCTCAGCTCTGGCAAGCCACCAAGGGGCTATCTCGCATGATCGCTTATGGCTCAGCTTCTGCAGATGCTTGAAGGAGGGAAGGAGGGGTGTGAGAACGCGCTATGGTCGTCCAGTTAGCTTTTGGTGTGATATGCAAGACGGACGGCTGCGCGGAACATCGATAGAAGGCCGATAGAAAGATGGAAGGGCGGCTTGGGCGGGTGAGAGTGCAGCGAATCGCGGCGCCAAGCGCCTGTACGGTTTGCAGGGGGGCCTGTTGAAACGGTGGAATACGACGGGTTCTGAGTTGTGAGCCCGGTCTCGCTGGGCCGTTCCCAGCAGGACCAAACCCAACACGCACTCAGCCGGCCGGCCAGCCAGCCAGCGTCGTCTGTCCCTGTTTGCGCTGACCGTAACCAAGACACGAAAGCAGGCTGAGCTTGGCAAGAGATGATGCCAGATCTTTTGATGACGACGAGTGAATCAAAAACCAGAGCTTATTGCGTGCGGTGTCTCCCATCAAAAAGGCTGGCGGCGTCATCTGGCAGTCCAGTGCATGTTCGGATGAACAGCGAGTGACCTGATCTGATGATCAGAGTGCCCTGATGACGACCATTTATCACGGTCGGGTGGGTGCCCTGGTGCTGCTGTGCTGGGTGCTGTGCTGGGTGCTGTGCTGGGTGCTGTGCCGTGGCCTGGACCCTTGTGTGGAAAGGGAAAATACGGAATGACAGTGGCTAGCTAGGTGGTTCCAAGATCCAGAGGGGGGAGGGGTATCCTGACGTGCCTGGGATCGTGCCGATGTTACCTTGCAGGATGGAGCCACCCTTGCAGAGCCATTCAGGCACATACCTTCCCATGATACTACTATGACAAAGTACAAAGGCAGTGTGGGACATGAGGGGTTCCGCGCTACTTCGGAACCTATACCATCATAGTACATGGCAGTGTACCATAGTCTGCACTGCATTCAGGTACCTACTAAGTAAACCGTTCTGATAAGCGCAATGCACTCACTGTTGATCTAGTATTTTTTTTTTTCTTTCTTCCTTTCCTGGTTACTATAGTAAAACCTTTTTTTTTTTTAACTTCCCAGGCAACTGCCTTGCCTCCTTGCCTCGCCTAAGTACTCTAGAAAGGCAAGAAGTGGAAACCGGTACCGGCGTACTATAGTACTAGATCTTGTCAAGTCTAACGTCACAAGCCGGGGGGGGTTGTCGATTCCTGCCTCATCGTCACCGTTCTTTGTCCATCCTCTTCTCTCTCCAAGGGTCCATTATTTCTCTCTCGACCCATCTTATCTCTCTCCCCTGAAGGGAAAGAGAAGAAAAGGTGGACTGCTTCCCTGCATCGTTTTGGACACAGCCCATCGCATCTCGCCGCCACCACCATCGCACCAGCTCGTCCAGATTCTATCCTTCTTCCCCCCCCCCCCTTCTCCCCCTCGTCCTCCACCCTCTCCGTCTCAATACGTCGTAGTGGTGACAAGATACCCACGCCCGCCCGCGCCTGGACCCAAATACGCCCCCACCCGTCCCGTCACAGATCTGATTCGGAAGTGTACACTTACATAGTACAACCACGCCAGCGACTCGACTCGTTCCACCGCAACCGGTATCTTCTCGTCAAGTTACATTTTTCGCCCCGATGGTATCCACTTTGATTTCATGATTCGCATGGCCACCTGAATAAAATCAATTGGCCCGTCCCCTCCATCGGCACGCCCTCCTGATCTTCGGATTTTCCTACTTCATCCTGTCCTCGCACCGCGCGACAACATCTCTGTTGCGGAGCAGACACAAACACCAGCCATGCCTCACTTTAACCCTCTGGCTAACGTCACGGGGCGTAATGCCTATACGCTCTTCGACATTCGGTAAGCTGTTCCAGCAAGGTCTAGGGTCTCTCTCTCGGGGCCAACCCCACGTACGTCTCTCTGGTCGCATAGGCTGACAAGGCGCCGGTCCCCCCAAGGCTCGACAATGACTTTATTGTCTTTCGCGGCAACGACCACGAATCCTCTGGGCAGCTGCTCAAGGGTACTCTTGTGCTGTGCCTGCCAGCACCTCTACGGATCGAAGATGTGCACCTGAGGCTGCTAGGGACAGAGCGGCTGAAGTGAGTCGGGGCTGTTCCTCATCATGATGTTAGATTCCTTGGGAGGGGGGCGCCTTGGTTGGCTAACAGCCCCTGCAGCTGGACCGATGCGCGCATCACGCCCACAGGCATCTCGAACCAGAAAGTCGATCGCAACCAGACGTTCTACGACCACAGGTGGCCAAATTTCATTGGGGGCAAGGGCAAGACGATCGTGTTGGACAAGGGCAACTACGAGTGGCCGTTCGAGCTTATGCTTCCCGGCGACTTCTGCGAGAGCATCGAGGGCATGCCTGAGGCCAGCATCACATACCACCTGAAGGCGACGGTCGCGCGGGGGAAGCTTGCATACGACCTGCATGCGAAGAAGAGGCTGCGCATAATACGGACGCTGGAGTCCTCAGCGCTGGAATTCCTGCACGCCATGAGTGTAGAGAACATCTGGCCCAACAAGGTGGAATACAGCATCGTCATCCCCCAGAAGGCTGTCGTCTTCGGCTCCTCGATCCCACTCGAGACAAGGTTTACGCCACTACTCAAGGGCCTCAAGATCGGCGAGATCAACTGCAAACTGATGGAGGTTCACGAGATCATCATGGCGACCCCGACCGGGCACACCATTCGCGAGCATAAGAGAGAGCGCGAGGTGAAGCACTGGGCTCTGACGATCCATCACGAGGAGCACTGGAACGATATGATCGATGACTCCGGGCAGGAGGGCTGGGTTCTGAACACGGATCTCGATCTTCCCAAGAAGCTGGGCAAGTGCATGCAAGACACCAATGTCCACGGCATCAAGATTCGCCACAAGCTCAAGCTCGTGGTCGCACTGCACAACCCGGACGGCCATGTCTCGGAGGTGAGTCGTCGAGAACCTCCCCCCCCCCCCCAAAAGCAAGTCAAGGTCCTGTCAAATATTAACCACTGCCTCAGCTCCGTGCGACCCTACCTGTGACGATATTTATCTCCCCCAACATGCCCCTGGACGAGGATGGAAATTTAGTTCGTCAGGCACCGCACGAGACGGCACCGGCGCAACGCATGGTTGGCATCGCGCCCCCTGGTTACGGAGAACACATTCTAGACCAGCTCTACGACGAAGTGGATATGAACGGCCTGAGCAGCGGGCTTCAGACGCCAGCAATACAATCTGGAGTCAACACCCCGTTCTACGCTCTCTCCAGGGCTGGTTCGGCCGAGAACCTGCACCACATGGGTGGGAACCAGGCAGTCCCTCCTGCGGCGCTTAGCTCGCGGCTGCAGGATGTGTCTCTGTCTGTGGGAGACAGGAATTCATCGTACAACAGCCTGAACGGCACATCGTTACGAGACGGTGCCACGACGCCACACTCTACACACGCCCCAACCGACAGCAACCACAACTCGCCACCGCACTCGGCTCCGCTGTCGAGGTCTCACAGTGGCGAGGACTACTCCGGCATCAACACCCCGGAGCACCTTGAGTTTGAGGAACTCAACAAGGTGCCGAGTTACTCGACCGCTGTGAAGACGCCAGTGCGACCTCTGAGTACAATGGAGGGGACGGCCCTACCTGACTATAACATGGCAGTCAGCGCACCAACTTCGCCTACCATCACGACCGCGCACGTTTCGAACCCCCTCGACTCGATCCCTGAAGTGCGAACATCCGACGCTGACCAGGCGCCTGTGCCGCCCCGACCGCGTCCCTCTCGAAGACAGACGTCGCTAGGATTCAGCAACCTGCTGCGTCATCACCACAACGACGGCATTGAGGACGACGTGAGGCGGAGGCTGCATCTTCTGCAAGCTCGGGCCCAGACACCGTACTAGAAGTATCGGCGGGCACGACTCACATCAGTCCCGGCCGGCCATTGATGGTTTTTGAGGCAGACCTGAGGACCAATTGAGAAAAGCAACATGCCACAACTGTCATTTAGCTATGTATTATATCCCACAGCGACTGTTGAGTATGTGCCTAGAGTACATACTCTCGACACTCACTATCTCAGCACTCGCTTTTTCCTTTTTTCTTCTTCTTTGAAACATGAATGGACGGCACTAGAGCGGGCTCGCATTCAGAACATGGCGTCTTTTTTGTCTTTGGTTTTTTTTTTTTTTGAGAATATTAATGGACAGGCATTATAGAAGGGAGAACTGGCGTTGCACTGTACAGGAGGGTCAGGAAGATTGCATTCCAAAGAGGGGGGGGGGGTTCTACATTTCATTTTACATTGTGTTTCTTCATCAATATACCCCAAACTCGCCTTGATCTGGTAGAAATGCATATAACGCACCAAAAAAAACCCTGAGTGCCTCAACCTCGAGTGCAATGATATGAACATGTGTGCTAATGAAAACCCCTTGCAGACTACATAAGTAGTCACTGATATCTCGTGCATAACGATTTACACCTTGACTAATATAAGAGCCATATCTCGAAATCTCCAGGGACTCAATGCTCTCCAATGTTCATGTTTATATAACTACTTAAGCAACTAATACCAAAAGCTTTGGGATGAGTGACAAAATGGGTCCTAAAAGGAAGCCTCTGTGTGAAGGATTGGGTAGGGCATGTGTCGCAACTGGAGGAATCAGAAATCAACATCCCCGACATGGACCCAGAAATTTCAATTGGACATGTACTCAATGCTCGTTTGATGAAAAGAAATGACTAGCTGAATTATTATTCTTGGTGCTTTGCTCAGGGAGTAAATTCTTGTGGAAATGCAGAGCAGCTCGTCACATTCATTGAAGAAGCCTGCCGTTGTGATGCTGCGCTGGTGCTTGGACTCGGACTCCCATTCAGATTCACATTTAGCATTAGCCCCATGCTGCATGGGCTCTCGAGTCTTCCTGGTCACCATGAGGTTATTGCGTGCCCCACTGCTGCGGTGGCGGTGTCTGTTTCTGTGTTCGATAGAAAAGCGTTGTGGTGACCTTCTCGCGTTCGTCACGGATCAAGCGCGTCCGCGACCAAAGCTCCCTGTACTCCTCGGGTGGGGACCCAACTCTTGATGATCACGCAGCCAGAATTCTATATTCATCAAATGGTATATGACCCAGTACGAGTGTAGATAGTTATATCGAGGTCGGGATAGCTGAGATGGCAGGTCAGACTTGGCGGTTGTGGCAACTGACAACATCGAGTTCGCATTCAATGCCTCTGGACTCAGATATTTCCTCGCCATTCTAGTATATGTCGTCTAAGTCAGGACTGGAAATTGGCCAACGTCGTTGGTGTTCTATAGTCTCTGTTTGATCCTTTTGAGCTCGGAGCGCAAGCTGTTGTCATGTTTTCAGAAGGGTACCTCCCCACTGACGAGGTATCGCACATATGCTTTGACTCCCTCCTGAAACTTTTCGATCTGGTCACTGTCAACTGCCTCATCCGCCAATGCCTTGCCGATTCTTGTCCACGAGGTACTGGGTGACGCTTTCACGTCTGCCGCGTCCGCCGACCAGAGATTGGCCTCTTTGTGACCCATGGGTGGTCGCCCGTGTGCTTGCAGCTGGAGTCCGTGTGACATCCTGCGGCCCGTTCTAATTATTGATCGAGAATTCTAGTCTCGCCAAGCTCCCATGACTTTAAAGTCGTCAAAAACATGTTGATACTCGCCGTGTGTATGGTGAGCTTTTCCCCCGGCCCCCTCTCATCCTCGGCCGCCAACTTCAGCATCTCTATAGTCGTTCGCTTCGTCGTGACGGTCATATCGCCCTTAGTATTGTTGTTGCTAACAAGGTTCTGTAATTCAGTCATGCTGAGTCTGCAATTACCAAACAGCAGGCGCATTTGTGCTTATCTTTTATAAGGGCACTGTAGATGACTGGGCATGGGCCCTTGCACCTCGGCTTCCAGGCCTCCAAGTACAGAAGCCAGCGACTCGACCTCCAATCTCAAGCCCTGGAATTCTCGGCCAGCGGAGCGGAGAGCATTGATAGCGTTCCATGCGACCTCTGTGCCTACATGCTGCAGGTTACTATGTTTGTGCGACCATTTCACGGGGGTGGAATATTCCCAACAGGATAAGCACAAATTTACACATATGCGGCGTGACATGCTTGTGGAAGAGCATCCCCCCCTCCCCCTCCTCCTTTGCCAGATGATCATCAGGTGAGGGAGCACAACCTCCTGTGTGTCACTGTCTACTTCACATTGCAGCAACGATGTCTTTGTGTAGGACTTGTGAGTTGTCTTGACTGCCACACACACACACATTACCAAGGAGCAAGCCCATCCTATGCCGAAGTTGGGAAGGAGGGGTCTCCAAGCGGGCACACATGAACGCATCAGAGCACGCTTGCCGGCAAGGAAACTAAACTGTTTGTCGTGGGCGCTCTATTTACGCTGTGACGTCACTCTTCTGGGCATCTAGCCTTGGATGTTCACTACTAGCTCTTCGTTTAGGTCGATATAATAAGTCCCAATCGTTGGACTGTCATCTGCAGTGCGCTGTGGGTTATGTTATGCTGTGCTTGCTTGTCTCGGATGCGATCCAGATTGCCAACCCTCTGCGCCATTTCGAGACTCGATACAATTCTTCAGCAGTCAGCCCACTAGAGCAGGATTATTATCTTTTTCTTCTTCTTCTGAGTCTAATAATAAAGGTGAGTCCTATTTTGATATCATGTGGCGCGCTTGAGGGTGAGAAAGGAAGAAGTGCAAGCTCTTCTTTTCTTACACATTTCTTCCCCCACCCTCATCAAAGACAAGTGTTGTGGTATGTTTCCATGACCAGCCCCCACACAAGCTCAGGGTTTCCATCGGTCAATCTCGTGTCGAGATCGCCAGCAGGGGTCAGATGCTTCTCGCTCGCTTGATAGCGGGGAGAGCTCGCATTCCCGGAATGGCGCCGCAGCGGCAATTGACCTTGGACCCCTGCGTGCTGTGTGGTCCGGTGGGAATAGGTGGATATCACCTCATCTGCCAGGGGAGGCCGTCGACTGCTCTGGCTCGCCTCTCCCTGGTAACACTGTTAGACGATCCCCCTCTCGCTCAAAGGCGTTTGTCGAGGTGTCTCTGCTGCTGCTGTCTTGGTTGTTTTGCCCCAATCCCCGCGCGCAACTGCACGAGCTGGTCTTAGACACCTTTTTTGCTCCAGGTACGTCAAGACAGAGGGAACTGAAAAATCTGCTGCTAGGAACGCCGTTTGTACGAGACTTGCCCCCTGAACGCGCCCTATTTTATCGCCGAGTGGCCACCACGAGTCGAACATCTTCAGTATGGCCGAAGGAGGACAGCAGTTGGCCCTGAGAACGGGCACCATGTCGAGCACCTTTAGCGGAGATGCTGTTCCCGACACAGACCCTAGTACCGTACGTCGCATTGTTCCTCTCCCCGTCCCCAGACCTCTCCGACAGGACTCGAGCGTCTACTGACACAACTTCTTTCTTCTTTTGCCTTGGGATACAGACCGCCGGCCTCCTTGCCGAGCGCCTGCAGGCGTGGAAGCATGCCGTAGGCTACCTCGAAGACTACATGGGCGCGATCGAGAAGATCCACAAGGAGCAGAGCAAGGAATACGAAAGGGTCCTCAAGACCATCTCCAAGCCCCTGCGCGAGGGCCACCACTTCGACCAGAACCTTGGCGGCGTAGCCGGCTTCTACGAGAACCTGCGACAGAACACGCAGGCGCTGATCAACAGCAACGCCGAGACCGAGAAGAGCATCAAGGGGTCCGTCCTGCCGATCCTGGACCGCCTGCACAAGGAGGTCAAGAACAAGGTCAAGGAGCTGTCCTCGGGCGCGCAGAAGGGTGCCAAGGACGTCGAGAAGGCGCGCAACACCACGCAGAAGCACATTGAGCTGCTCGGGCAGCACTCGGCTAGCTTCGAGTCCACCGGTGGCAAGATGAACCCCAGCGATGATCCGTACGTCCTCCACAGGGGCGTGCTGCACCGCCTGCACAGACAGGTCATCGAGGAGAACAACCACCGGAACGACCTGGTCGCGGTCCAGCAGAACTTTGAGTCCTTTGAGGCGCACGTCATCCAGGTCCTGCAGCAGGCCATGGAGACATTCAACCAGTTCGCCGGCGGGCAGGCCCTGAAGACACAGGCCCTCTACACGGACATGCTGGCTGCCGCCCAGCGCATCCCGCCGGACTTCGAGTGGAAGGCCTTCCAGCAGCGCAGCGCGGAGATGCTCGTCAACCCCAACGACCCGCCCCGGACGGTGGAGGCCATCACGTTCCCCAACCAGGACCACTCGTCGACCAGGCCGCTGATCGAGGGCAGCCTGGAGCGCAAGTCGCGCAACAAGCTGTCGTGGGGCTGGTCCACGGGCTACTACGTGGTGACGGCGTCCAAGTACTTGCACGAGTTCAAGGACTCGGACAACGTCAAGAAGGACCCCACGCCCGAGCTGTCCCTCTACCTGCCTGACGCGACGATCGGCGCCCCCAACGGCGACAAGTTCAACGTCAAGGGCAAGGACCGCTCCAAGACGATGAGCAGCAAGCTCACGGGCACGTCGGAGATCAATTTCAAGGCGCACACGGCGGCGGATGCCGAGCGGTGGTACGAGGTCATCCGGAAGGTCTGCGGCGCAACAGGCCCGGCGGGGTCAGCCGACAGCGGACCCACGAGCCCGGTCGCTGGCAGCAGCGGCGGCGGCGGCGGCGACTCTCCGGTAATGACCGAGGCCCACGACCCGGAGGCCGAGAAGAAGAAGAAGGCGGAGGCCGCGGTGCCAGCGGAGGCACACCGCACGGCGGAAGCAACTGGGACCGAGGGTACTAACCAAGGATTTGTCGAGCAGACGCACCAGGAGTCGGGTATCACCGGCGAGGCAGCGGAAACCAAGGGTAAGGACTTTTTTTTTTTTTCTCTCTCTCTATGAAGCTACCTGCTGGACTCTATAGACCTTACTCCTGAGAACTCATATATATACTGCTGCTCCTGCTGAGATGCTAACACTTGTTCTTGCTTCAGCATCGGCGACCTAGAACGTCTCCGAGACGCACATAGCCTCGACCACGACGGGGACGGCAGGTGGAAGGCGCAACAAAGGAAAGCAGCGGCGGCGATGGGCAGACCCGGAAGAGGAGCTACTCGGAGGCGCGCAGGCCTGGGGAAGCTGGAATAGCAGTAGTGGGAATGACGAGGGACTAGCGAGGACAGTGGTGCAGCAGCAGGGCGCGGAGGATCGCAAGCAGGTGGTGCGGCTGTCTTCGTCAGACGACAAGAGAGGGGAGGAGGCCAGCAGCGGCAGCAGCACTAGAGCGGGGAAGGGTGTCTACAACGATATGAAGCTGAGCCTCACCAAGCCATGGCGCTCGAGATACCCCACCCCTCACGACCTCAAGGAGCAGCTGGCACGCAGCACAGCGAGTGACGATGGGGCCTAGGGAGCCGGAGCCTCGGTGTGGGAGGTGGAGGACTGTGCTGGGGTTGGTGGTAGTAGCAGCAGGGGCTGGTGGTAGTAGGAGATGCTGGTAATGGATGAAGAACGGTATCAGGTGGTGCTTTTGTGTGCTTTGTCGGGTGGGACGAGGCAAAAAATGATGAGGCTGCTTAGCTGCTTTTTTTTTTTTTTTTGGTAGTTGGCAATGGTGGCATGATGGGAGGATGATGTTGATGATGCAAGTAGCCTTGTTGCCTGGATCGTATCCTGCTGTTCTCTCCGTCGTCGGACATACGGAGCAGACGGGGGGCGTTGCTGCAACTTTGCTCTCAAAAACGTATTCCATGTTAAGTACTTTTTTACTATGGCGCATGACCCTAGATCAATTCATTGTTATTATTCTCAATATACCTCGGAAGCAAGCAAGCAAGCAGAGTTTCTTTCGTTCTTCTCTCTCTCTCTCTCTCTCTCTCTTCTAGCTACTATTTTATTTTTCGATTTTGTCTTTTGTTTTCCTCATAAAGGGCCTTTGCCTTGTTCCATATGTCGTGTGTTGGGTGTCATGTCTGAATGACTTCTTGTGTAGCCCTGGGCTTAGGCCTAGGCCTGGCCCGCACCACCAAAACAAGCCTGAGGTTGCATTGGACTTCATTCAGCCATCGGGGGTGGGGGTGATTTCCTTTGGGGGGTGAGGAGGGGGGGAGGGTTCTTTTTCTTCTTCTTTTTCTTTTGTCCACTATAGTTGGTTCCTCTTTTGCGTTTCACCGTTTCTTTTCTTGGAGAGAGAGAGGGGGGAGGGAGGGAGTGGCTTTGATCTTGTTGGTTGTTCCTTTTTGTTTCAATCCGCCCATGCATCTTACAGCATGCAGCAGAATAGTATTGTAAGTAAAATGTTTCTGGACCCATGGAAGGGTACACGACATATGACAGACAGAGAGAGACGGAACCCCTCCCCCCTCCTCTGCAACCTGCAGCATTGGCGCCTGGTCCAATGGGTGGTTTTTACACTTTGTCCTATAGTATGCACTGTGGGTGGGGAAAGGAGGGAGAAGGGGGGGGGGGGGGGTGAGACAAGCATACTATTGCACAGAAAAAGAGAGAGAGAGAGAGAGAGAGAAATTTAGAAAGAAGAAAAAAAGCTCCGTCGGGGAGGGTGAGCCGTTACTTGGTTCGGCGAGGGAGGGTGTATTGATGTCCACCTGGTAGGCGGCGGGAGGGGAAGGGGAAGTCGGTTACAGGTGGGCGTACAAGGGGACGGAGGGGGAGGGTGAGGGGGAAGGGGGGAGGGGGGAGGGTCGCTGCCTGATGATACTGTAGCAGTGAGAATTGGAAGGCACGCTCATTCGTAGCTCTTTCCTCGTCCCTGCTCTTCCTCTGCTCACATCTCAACTGCATTGTTCTTGCCGCGGCTAACACACTGCATGACTCTTTTCCTTTTTGCTGTTGCTTGCTTTGCTTCCGCCCGTCTCAATCATGGCGGGCGTAATTTTTGTGCAAATCAAAAAAAATCTCATGCTACTACTACCTTTTCTACTTTACTCATGGGTTAAATTGATTAGGTCTCACGAGTCTGAATTTTTTTTTTTTTCGCTTGACCTCCTCGCCATGGTACGTACTCGCACACGATGGATATGCCTTGGGGAGAGAGAGGGGGGGGGGGGGAAGGTCAGCCAGCCAGCCAGTCAGTCAGCCAGCCAGTTAGTCGATTCGCTGACCACGAGGCTCTCGGTTCTCGCATACAAGCTGTTTTGCTGCTCACGCTGGTTCTCACACTGTGACCGCCCCTCCTCTTCGAAGGAGCGGCCCGGGCGGCCTCGGTCACGCCCATGCGCGCAGTTGCAGTTGTAGTGCAGTGCATTGCATCGCATCGCATCGCATCGCAGCTGCATTGCAAGCGCCCGCCCTGTGCTTGTAGGGTCGCAGGGTCGCAGGAAGAAGGGAGGGAAGGGCAGGGGAGGGGAGTCAGTGAAGGGATGGCCGACGGCTCGCCGGATAACCCATATTTCCCTCAACCTGCAAGCCACGCTCTCATCGCGCTAGGCCAGGAGAGAGGGAAGAGGGCAAACAAGCGAGGGAGGAAGGGGGAGAGAGGTTAGCAACAGGTACGTAAATACGTTGGCGGAGAAGGGGCCCGCTCTGCCTGTCCGTCATATCGCTGTCCCATCGGAGCGGAGAGAAGCTTCCTTGGGCAGAACGGAGATCCAGATTTAGGGCACGATCGAGGACATCCTCTCCGGATCGCAGACCAGTCAAAAGACGTGCGTGCAATTACGTTAACGTACGGGCACAAACGTACGTCTTGTTTGGTCCTTTCTTCTCCTCCAGCAAAACCGACACCTTCGACCGCCCTGCCCCCAGCGTTCGCCGTACTATGTACTTCTTGGCGCCATGCCGTCTGTCTGCTCAGGGTTCGATCGCCCAACAGGGGGTAGGGGTAGGGGTTAGGGGGGAAGGGGGCAGGCCCAGACCCACGTCCACTTCGCTCTCTCTCTCTCTTCCCAAGGTCGGGCGTGGTGGATGGCTCCCCAATTGTTGCAGGAGGGCCCGCGACGACGACGACCGTGGTGGTCCTTCATCCCTCCCCACGAGCTACTTCGTTACTGGACTGGTCTCCCCCGGCGAGCAGAAGCGATCTCGGTACCAAGTTTTGACCTTCAGGCCGCACAGAGAGGGAGATAGAGAGGCCCATGACGCAGGCCTGCGCGCCCTGGTTCTTTTTGCTGACCTCCATGATCCACGCCCCACACCTACCTCCACTCTAGACCTGATGGGGCAGTGTGACTGGGAGTCTCTCACCTAATTATAGGGAACAGATTGTTCTCCAGGGCTGCGTCGTTGCTGTCGTCGTCGTCGTCGTCGGCTTCGGTGTCGGTGCTGCGCGTCCTCTTCTTGTCTCTCCCTCAGACGGGAGTGATACAGTATTTGACACATCAGAATCGGCATGCGGTTGCGTCAAAACAGGTCGCAGAGCGCCCGGCTGCGCTGGTGTCTGCAGAGGAACAAACCCCCCCCCCCCCGGGGCCCCCAAAGGGAATCAGTCATACTTGGTCCTGGCGCGATGCTGCTCGATTGTGTCTACGGATTTTTTGGTCCTTGCTGCAGATCGTAAGCTCGGTAATGCAGCCACAGCACAATGCCTTGCCCTCGAGGATTGTCTTCTGGCAACAAGAAAGGTGGGCACAAAACAGAAATGGTCTAAGAGCAGCCGCCTCGTGTCCTGTGAGCGAGAACGAAGTCCCCCCCCCCCTTGTCCATCCATATCCCTGCCCGTCACCGAAAATTTGACTTTGGAAGAGCAGTGATACATCCAATAATTATGAGGTCGGCGATTCTATCTAGGACGATTTAATCTAGGACCTCAATCATTCCAAGTCCTGCGGCTTAGCCGAACGATGAGGAACAGACACTGAGCCTAATCTGGGCGGGGCTATGCACATCAGGAGGCACATCACATCACTACCGACTTCTTCTTTTGGAAAAAAGGCCAATTTACTTTTACGTTTCTGTTGGCATCTCGTCACAGCACACAATGCAGCAGGAGGGAGGAGGGTGTCGTCCGACGCGGCTATCTGCTTCTGCAGCAGCTCTCGAGTTCCTTGGCCTCAATTGTCCAATGAATTTTTTTGTAGGTCCACCACACGATCGGCCATTGGTCCGGTCCTCACGCTTTGGGGAGATGGCTTGCGGCTTTCCCTGCCGTGTCTGCACTGTACGACGGCTCCAATCATGGGTGAACTTCTGCTGCAGCGTGGGGTACTGTACCAATGCGCTGAATGTTCTTGTTTTTGATTGGCATCATCTCCGCCTTGGTTGCATGGAGGCTGTATTACATCGTGGGGTTTACAACGACATCGGTACGCTCTCCCCATCTGGACCCGTTCATTGCTAGGTGCACCCTACCAAAGACAGACCATTTTTTATTATCTTTCCCAAACTAGTACATACATACAGATGTACTATGTACACACATATCTTATATGGATGTGTGTGTGTGTGTGTGTGTGTGTGTGTATAAATATATATATACATCCTTCCCCCAACATCCCTGCAGGACACCGCCCCAGGGTGCCATCAACAGGGATGAGATGCCCTGACCTGGTTCAGGCGAGACATTTTTTTTATTTTTTATTTTATTTTTGCTGGGGTAACACCATCACCAACGCCAACTCGATGCAATTCCTGGTTGGGGGCTGGACGCCTGACTGCCTTGTCCACAAAACCCGCGACCATGAATGCGGCCCATGGCGGACTACTGCTCCAGGTCAATCGCGATCCTCACCTGTCTGGTCAGACCCAGCTGGAGCCTCAGCCACCACCACTACCACCTGTGACGGGGGTGTGTGCGCATATGCCATGTCTCTGTTGAACTTACAGCTTGCTACAGCTGCTACAAGCAAAACAATGGCGGAGGAGGAGGAGGAGGAGGAGGAGGAGGAGGAGGAGGAGGAGGAGGAGGAGGAGGAGGAGGAGGAGG
>JACWRQ010000504.1:2272-26487 GCA_014849955.1 Cryphonectria carpinicola | reverse complement strand
CGCAAACCCGGAATCGAACCGGGGGCCCATCGATGGCAACGATGGATTTTACCACTAAACCATTTGCGCGAGTGGTGGATTGGAACGATGACCAACGACGAGTAAGGTACATAACTCTGCAAAAAAAAAAAAAACTCTCATTTCCTCGGATATTCGTCTTCTTGCTATCATGGCATAAAACCTTTCTCATCCTGAAAAAGTTTGCCAAGTACAAAGCGAATGTATCTTGTCGCCAGGACTTGCCGCCGTCGTGCATTTCATCGAACAGGTGTGGCTGTCTTGTATAGCGGCTGCGTCTCAACGACGCGGGGAACTTGTGCCGGTTCTCTTCTACTGATACAAGCGTACGCCAGCAAGACTGTTATAGGGCCTGCAGTAGACTCGACGTTCCATGGCCTGCATCCGCTGATCTTGTGTGTAATTCCTGCCATTGCGAGGGTTGGTGTTGGTGCGGCGGTGGTGATTGAGGGAAGAACTCGCACACATTGTGAGTTACGATCCATCCCATCCAAGTGATTAGTCAGCGCCGAAACGGGACATGCGCGCCCAGCCTCAACCTGAACCTGCGCCTTGTTACATCATCTCCAAAGCGCGCATCCGCGGGCTCACATCGACCAGCGCGCTCTGGTCTGACCATGCCCAAGATGCAACTCATCCGGCCACCGTCCCTGCCCCCGCCAGAGATCCCAACGCCGCCGCACCCTCTACCCAAGTCTGGCCCCGACGGACGATTGCCGGTCGTCCGAATCAATCACCCTGGGTACCCTCCTCCCAACGACGCATTGATCACAATCCCCGCGCTCGATCCGCTCCCGCGGGCGCAGGGCGGACAAGGGCAAGAAGAAGGTCAGGTCGAGTTCGACCCTGGACTACACCACGGCACGATCCTGACCATCTGCGGAATCATCGCCGACAACGCCTTCGAACGAGTCTTTCTCTCCCATGACCGCGAGGGACGCTCTCGCGTGGACGCGCGCCTGCGCTGCGATGCTATCCTCCCGGCCGGCGAGTACTGGCTGCAGGTGGGATCAGGAGAAGGAGGAACACCAGGTCAGGCAGAAGAAGGACCACCTGCGCAGTCAGGCGAGGAGACCATGCCACCGCCGCCGCCGCGCCGAACAGCCGCGCCTCACCAGCGAGGAGCAGTCTACCCTATTGTGCCCAACTTTGAAAACTGGCGCTTCCCTCACAACCAACTGCCCTCTTCATGGCTGAAGGCTCATGAGCCCCCCGCCGCGGCACCAGCTCCGGGCATCCCGAGCTCGATCGCGCAAAGGCTGCACACCCTACAGCCTCCATACACTACATGCATAATCTCTGCCCACGGCGGTGCGGTCGAGCAGGCCCATATTGTTCCTAAAGCCTGTACAGAATGGTTCGCGCAGAACGACATGCGCCGATACAACAATCCCAGCCCACTACAAGCTGGCCGTATCGATCAGGCGCCCAACAAGATTAGTCTACGCAGCGACCTCCACAATCTCTTTGATGCCAGATTCTTGACTATCGTCCCCAAGCCTGTCTTTGTCCAACCGCCCTCGCCGCCATCCTCCTCCTCCTCTTCCTCCTCCTCTGGAAACCCGACAATAACAGCCAAAGTGTCAACACCTCGAGCCCCATCACCACAAGACGGCGCACCGCAGTACGCCCTTGCCGTCCACGTGTTGGGCACGCCCTTGTATGAGCTGATTCCGCTCTACCACAACCTGGCGCTGGGATACCAGGGACTGGGGCCCGGCACCGGCCCTTCTCAGCAGTACCTGGGCTCTCGCGAGTTCCTCTTTGCCCGCTTTGCCTGGTCCATCTTCAGACTTGTGCAAGGTTTCCTGGACACCGAACGGTGGGTGGTTGTGCGCTCGGGCTCCCCGCAGGACCAGAGCAGCTCGGCAGCGGCGGCAGGGTACGAACACAGGTGGGCGAGCAACGCCAGCCTGGCGCCGCCAAGGGCGAGCAGCAGCCGGAGCTCATCAAAGCGGCCGGCATCCGAGATGGCACGGGACGCCGAATACATGGGTGAGCCTGACAGGAGCAAGCGCAGGCGGTCTCCACCACCAGTGCGGCGGGCTGTAGAGGACCTGCTCGGCAGCGGTGAAGAGCTCAGCGATGAGGAGCTCTTCCAGCTCGACGAGTCGCAGCTCCTCATGTACGAGACGATGCGCCGTCGCGCGGACAGGAGCGAGGAAAGCCCTGGTGGAAGTAGCCAAGAGCCTCGTGAGGTGGATTGTGCGGATTCCTGGTCCAAAGTTGAGCGGTGGCGTTCCCAAACTCTTTCTGACCTTGATGATATAGAAGGTGAGGAGGACAGGGGCAGGGGCAGAGGCAGAGGCAGAGGCATAAGTGACTCGTCGCCGCCGCCGCCGCCTCCAGACCTGTGGATCTCATACGGGTCTGAGAAAAGCAGCGCTTTGCTCTCGGACCCCGTGGATCCTGGTGTTGCCAATCATGATGCTACCACGGATGACCCGGCTAGCAAGGCCAGCCGTACAAGGGCAGATATTATCCATGAAGACGTAACTACTTAGGCAGCGTGTAGAGTTTGGCTTTATCAGCGCGGACGCGCTAAAACGGACTTCGGAAAATCCTGCCTCCGAAAGCCGTGCCTTTTTATGTTTTTCCACGGCCTGACGATGGTTAGCTTACTTTTTTTTCTCTTCAATCAACTATTACGCGCTTCTGCCACCCATCAACATCTCTCACCTTCCAGGCTCCTTTTATCACGAGATATATCCTCTTTTGGACGCGTACCTGAAGCCACTGTTTTTAAAGTGCAGGTTCAACCCAGTTTGAAGAAGGGGCATTTCTACTAGTACGCATTATGGCACCGTGGTCCGTGCGCCTTTGTTTGTTATTACTCGGCTACCCAAGCCTGCCCCGCCTCGCCAGTCTTTAGATTTTCCTTCTCATCATCTTTCAATTCAACCGCTCAGTTCAACACAGTTTCCATCATCTCTTCAGTTCTCAGGCCGCACATTACGCAGCCTACCTGTCTTTCTTAATCCTTGACTCGGCGCTTACTAGATGTACCGCCTTGCGTATCATCCTGGGTAATATCCTAAAACGCCATGGCTATAGCGCCAACCCCGATATCCGTACCAACCCGAAGGGCCAGGTTGTCTTCTCTCCATACAGCAGGACAGTCACCGCCCCAACACATCTCATCGGGCAGAAGAGGAAGAGGTCCGGGTCGGCATCGCATGCGTCGGCCTCTGGCGCAGAGGAGGAAGAAGATGCATCCGCCGAAGGTGCCGAAGGTGCCGAAGGTGCCGAAGGTGACGAAGGTGACGAAGGTGACGGGATCATGGACGAGACCCAGGAGGTGTCCGTTGACCAGCCTAGCCCAGACCATGGGGGTAAACGCGAGATGGCGACCAACGTCAAGACCAGCCAGGGCGACTTTTACTGCTCCTTCGTCCCGAACAGCCGCACTGCGAAATCCTCCAGCCATCTCCTCCTGGTTGGAGAAGCCAAAGGCCCTCACAAGCTCACCCGCAACCTGATCCAGCATGCCCTTGGCGAGAATAATAATATTAGGATCGACTTAAGACAATTCATACAACCCGCCGAGGGACAGTCCCACTCCTCCCAGTCTCACTCACCGTCTTCATCGTCCGCCGATGTCAATTCCCCCAGCTCGGGTGGGTCCACCGACTACAATGCTGACCAGAGGTGGCTGGCTGCAGTCGCCACGCAGATCTATTCCTCGCTCCTGCACAGCAGTGTCCGGTATGGGTACATCACCACCGGAGAAAGCTACATCTTGGTGCGCATCCGACCTGGGCAAGCCACAACGCTCGAGTACATGTTGCTGCCGGCGCTTCGTCGCCAGCCCCCGCGCGAAGTAGAGGGTAGGGCGGACGCCTGGCCTGCGTGGCTGAGGGCGACACCACTGGCACGCATAAGCTGTCTTGCGCTGCTGTCCCTGTTCAGCGGCGCAGAGCTGACAGATGCCGAAGTCGCCTAAACCGAGGCTGCCATACCTGCAATGATTTGGAAAACCCCGCGGCATCGGAAGCAGTCTTTTCAGCTATAATTACTTAGCTTATTCAACAGAGCGCTGCAGGCAAGGGGGTTCAGGGGGGGCCTTTCCTTGGTAATTAATTAAAGCTTTTGAAGGTCAGAATAAAACTTTTAAGGGTCTGAATAAAACTTTTGAATGTCAAGATCTGAATAAAGTTTTCGGGTATGAAAAAATTAAAGTTATCTAAACATTTCTATAGCTCTTATAGCCAAGAAAAGCTTTTGAAAATCAGAATAAAGCTTTTGAATATAAAGATCTGAATAAAGTTTTGGGCGCGATCATAGGTCGAGCAGTAGTTCCAGCGGGCATGCCAGAGGGAGAAGATGCACTGCCTCCGGTTGTGGGATGATTGGGCCGAGAGACGGATTGAGAGACTGATGCCGTGGTGAGCTGATTTGAGTATTGTTGACAGTATTAATAGTCCTGTCTGTAGAAACTTGGAACTGGTCATTAAAGATACATATGTTGATCAAATTGCATGACTTGACCATTACTGACCACAAAGATATTGCGCCTATGATATAATATGTGCTTTTATCCGAGGCTTCCCAGCCCATGGTATGCCCCACCCTACGCCTGCATTACCTTGTCATTAACCTATTGATCAATGAGGTGAAGTCTCTTCTTGAATGAAGCCATAGTGCAACCGGACCCAACAAAGACATAAAAAGGTGCCTAGATGCAGATGCCTAGGAGGGGAGAGCACAGGTCACACTTTTACCATATACAATCATTGCTGCATTTCACGAATGTACATAATTGGAGGTATGAAAAAATAGGTATATGAAAGAGAACAGCTCTCGGAATGTATATATATATATATATATATATATAATATATATAATATATCCTCAATGCTAAACATCCTCACCCTTACCTAGAATTGAAGATATGCCAGTATGGGAATGGCTCAAGTGTGGTATTCGCAGTAGGAGATTGAGGATACACCAAAAAGAAGAGAAGAAAGAAAGAAAAGACAAAAAAAAAGAAGGCAACAGTCATGATATGCATCCAATTCTGGAAAGCCCTCAATTCTCTTCAATTCTGCCGGAGGGCTCCCTCGACAACCACATCTCCTTTCCCCCCTCCCCCCCCCTTTTGCCCTTCAGCCGAAATATCCGCCATAATAGTACCACCGCAAGGAAATGTTCAACCTCATCAACATCATGGTGACTAGATACGTGGGTCCTGTTGATCTTCGCCCTCGACATCCGCAGGATTGTTCAGGGCTGCGGTCTCCACCCAGCCCTTTGGAGGTCGCTTGCGCAGCTTTCGGCGTTGGAGCTGGGCATGCTGCTGCTGCTGCTGCTGGTGGTGGTGATGGTGGTGGTGGTGGTGGTACCGGGCTGCAGAAAAGGAGGACGAACTGGAGAAGGACCCTGCAAACAAACGAACGAATGTCCGTGAGGGTCACCACGCATTACGGTCCCAATTCGGATCTATATGTTACTTATCAGTCCCCACGTGTCTGAAGAAAGAAAGGAAGGAAGAACGTCAAGGGGAGGTGGGGAAGAAAGAAAAAAAATCCACCAAAAAAAACCGCGCGCACCTTGTACGAAGGCCGCCAGCACCTTGCTCCCCGTCTGCAGCAGCGGGTGTCCGACGACGATCTTGAGGAACTTCTCCAGCCCCTGCCTCCTGCCCTCGATGACGTCGTCGCTGAAGCGGTTGGTGAACACCTTGCCGGGCAGCGGGGGGATGTTGACGCGGGCGCTCTCGCGCTCCAGGATGTCGCGGAAGTATTCAAAGTCCGAGTACCGGCGCCGGACGGTCGACTGTCGCAGCTTGAAGGCGGGGATGTTGGTGCGGCAGACAATCTCGTAGTCGGTGTACATGTGGCGGCCGATGCCGTGCGTGCGCGGGTTACGGACCTGTTTGTTGTTGATGATGATGATGATAAACGTCAGCACTTTTTAAATGCATGAGCCGAGACGGAGACCCGTTGGAAGAAGAGCAGCGTCATACCTCAATCTCCAGAAAGTTCTCGGGCGGCCCGTAGATTTCGTCAAACGACTGCTGCCGCGTGTCCGGGAGACTCGACATGGACTGCATCACGGGCCTGGGGAACCTCGACGAGGCTGGCGACGACGCCGCGCTGCCGCTGGCGCTGCTCAACCCCGCCGAAGGAAGAGGGGACTTGGGCGGGAGTCCAGCGCCCGCGGCCTGGGCGCCGCCCGTTTCTGTGTTGGAAGCCGTTTTGGCGGTGTTGAGGGAAGGGGGAGGAGGAGGGGCGGGGGGTTCTCGACTGATCGCGAAGCTCTTGAGGCGCGCCGGGGAGGGGAGGAGAGGGGGGGGGGTCCAGCGCTCGGGAGAGGAGGGAGGACCCGGAGGAGAAGGATGGATAGCAGTTGGCCTTGTGAGGGAGGTTTGAAAACAAAACAATAAGGAGAGATTTCGAGATGTTCGTGCTCTACAGGCACTGTGGTTCTGCTGCTACCAGGAGAAAGGGGAAGGGGAAATAGTAGCGGTAGAAAATGAGGAGGGGAGAGAGAAGAATGTTGGTGGTTGATATTAGGTCAGGCGCAGGCCGCCGAGGTTTGTTGAAGGATGAGTGGTGGAGAGATGCTGACTTGCCTTGAAATTGGGGAGAAGGGGGGGGGGGGAGGCGCCCCTAACCGCACTGTAGCGTTAGCTTCTAGGCCCTGGCGCGGGGTTTACGGCGAGTAGGAGGGGGGGCAGGGGGGGTTCTGGGGGGCGCAGTCAGGAGGAAGGGAGGGGGCACATCTACCACTGCTACTACTGCTACTACTACTACTGCGACTACTACTACCACCACTACTACCACTACTTACTATACAGCTGCCCGCTGCCCTGGCAAATTGGCTTGCTTCGTCTTGTCACTCAGGTTTCAATTTTTGCATGTGGTCAATTGATCTCGTGTGTCAAAAATGTATTTTTTGTCCATAACGCTGTGATCTATGTAAAACTAACACAGACAGTATTCGTGCAAGCCAATGGCAATCAACGCGCCTGGCCACAGATACCACTGGTGTACAGTCTGTACAAAGCAAGGTGAGCGAGCCATGAACATGTGCTGGACACGCCGGAGTGCGGCCAGAGACAGCATAGCCACTACGTCTTTGTCGGTCTGGGGTTTGTTTACCAACACATTACTTGCGCAAATGCATTTGCTAGTAGCGAAGCGCCTCACGCACGCAATCTGTCTTTTTTTTTTTTTTTTTTTGGTGTTGGGTATAATAAGCCTTGACTCGTCGAGAAATGATATATTGATTCATTCCTTACCTACGCCTTAGCCATTCGCCTCCCTTTCTTCTATCTCTCTCTCTCTCTCTTTTTCTCGCGAGAGAGAGCGCGCGCGCGCGCGTGTGTGCTCTGGTCAGAATGTCCGTGTGGCCGCTCAAGTCTCTTCCTCGAGTCGGTCGGCCATCGGCACGGCGGTGGGTTTGCCCCAGAGAGAGGTGCTCACTTCTTGTCGGCGGCAAACTTCTGGTGGATGGCCCTGATCTGCTCCTCGACGCTCACCGCCTGTTGCTGATTCGCGGGCATCGGGCCGCTGTCCTCCTGCCGCACGTCGGGGGTGCCGACAGCAATCTTCTTGCGCCGGCCAGCCTCGTCCTCGGACAAGGGCATCCCGGCGTCATCAAACACGTCGTTGCGCTGGCTGGCAAAGCGCTTGAGGTTGTTTGCCACATCTGACGTCGACAGGTTCGTCGTGGAGTAACGCGACTCCGCCTTGGCCTTTTGTTCCTTCCACCTCGGGTCCAGCAGCTCGATGCGCATGTGCTCCTGCAGCTCGCCGATGGCGACCTGCTGGTTGCAGTTCGGGCAGATTGCCATCTGCTGCCCTGCCTTGTTCCGCCCTGCCGTCCTCGGTACGGGCGCATCCCTGATCTTAACGGGCCCGACACCCCCTCTGGCCTCGGCCTGTGCCTGCTTCATGCGCGCTCGGGCCTGTTCCCGCTCCGCGATCGCCTGTGCTTCCTCGTCCTCTTCAGGGCCTTCTCCTCGCCGCCCAGTGTTTGGCGGCGTCGGCGGGGGCGGCGGGGGCGGGGGCGGTGCATCAGCTGATTGGGACTGTGCCTCTGGTTGTTGTTGTTGTTGTTGTTGTTGTTGTTGTGGTGGTGGTGGTGGTGGTGTTGGTGGTGCGGGGGCCGGGTGGACCGGAAGGGTCTGTTGCGCGGCCGGCAGCGGGCTGTCGTCGTCAAAGGGCATGGCCTCCTCGAGGCGGAGGTTGGAGCTGATGGCCATCCTGTTCTTGTCCTCCAGCGAGGCGTACTGTAGGTCGTTGAGCGTCGTCGGGGCCGGCAGGTCAACCTGGTCATCATACTCGGTGAACGTGATGGTCTCGACCACCACGAAGTCATTCCAGTCGATCCGCGCAAACTCGAGCTTCTCCTCCTCCTCCTCCTCCTCCCTACGGATCCTCTCTGCCTCCTGGAACCGGGCCCAGTCAGCCCTCTGCCTGGCGCGCGCGAGCACGTGATACCTATCATCAATGTCCCTCTGCAGCGCCTCCATGCGCTCCTGCTGGGCCTTGCTGCCCTCCCCTATGCCGGCCTCCCGCAGCAGTATGGAGTACTGATCGACCATGTGCTGGAAGTAGTTGTGGAAGGTGTGGTTCTGGATGAGAAACTGGAACTGCGGGTTGCTCGTCTCCTTCTGCGCCAGCGACGTCATGAACGGCCGGCCGTTTCTCGCGACGAACAGTGCCGTGAGCCGCAGGATCTCGAGGTCCTTTTGGTTGATGCGCGGCATGCGCGCCGAGAAATGGAAGTCGGGCGGTTTCGGTGGGCCCTTGGGCTGCTCCTCCTCTGCGGCCAAGACCTTGCCCTCCCCAGGCTGCTGGCCGGCGGCGGCGGTGGGGACGTGGCCGTCCTTGTGTTCTTGTTTGCGCCATTCGTAGTAGGCACTATAGGGATCGGAGTCGCTCAACAGGAAGCTGAACTTGGGGTTGGCGCTCTGGCTCTCGCGGATCCGCTCCTCAAAGTTTAACCCACGACGGATTACGAAGCTGGCAGTCTTCTCGATGGCCGCACGGATCTCGCCAGGCGGAGGGATGACGAGGCCAGGGGGCGGCTTCAACTTGTCGAGCTCGCCGCCGACGGCTGCCACTGCCGGCGACCCAACATCGCCATTGGGGGTGGTCGTCATGCCTGGAAAGCGTGCGCTATACGATGACGGCTAAAACGATGAGGGGAGGTCTGACGTTGAAGCCAAGGGACACATGGAGAGGAGGGGAGAGTTGTTCGAGGGGGGGGGGTACGCTTGCGAGTCGCGACAAAAGTTAGAGACGTGTTTTTTGGTAGTGCAGGGGGGGGGGCTGTGTTGCAGTAAGTTTCCCGGCAGGCAGCGCAAGTGAGAAGGCCCTGCTTACAGCAAGTACTTCTCAGCACTGTCCAAGCTTAGCATGACCTGTAATGTAATGTGCTCCGGCGCTCCAATCGCAAAGGAAGAGGACTTGCAAATAAATTCTTTTTTTTTCTTCTTGTTGAAAATACAAGGGTTTTTTTGGTAGTTTTATTTTTTTTTTTTTCATTTTTAATTTACTTACATGTGCCCAGGTTGCAGCCATTTGTACCGACTCATCGGACATGGAAGAATACATACATGGCCGAACTGGGTAACAAGCTTGTTACTGGCCGACATCGGCTACCAGTCATCATAGCAGTAAAACTTTCAACCCCCCAAGGCGCGGGACAGCTTCGATTCAGAACAAGACGCTGCAACCAACCTGCCCCAGGAGATATACCTCTGCGTCTACCTCGAATCCGCCAGAAAACAAGCTCATCATGGCGTCCCACAAGTAAGCAAAACAAAGCATCAATCAATCATCTCCCTGCGTTAAAGAGACTCACTCGCTCACGGTGTATATTTTACTTCTCTAGGGTGTTGATGCTCGGCGCTGGCTTCGTCACCAGACCAACCCTCGATATCCTCTCTGCGTCAGGCATTCCCGTCACTGTCGGTATGATTTCCCCCTCCCTTCCCCTCCCTCCCTCCTCCATACCTCAGCTTCATCACCTTGCGATCGATCCATTGACGCTCTTCCACAGCTTGCAGAACTCTCGAGTCGGCCAGGTCGCTCTCGGCTGGTGTCAAGAATGCCACCCCCATCTCCCTCGACGTTACCAACGACCAGGCCCTGGACGCCGAGCTTGCTAAGCACGACCTCGTCATCAGCTTGATCCCCTACACCTTCCATGCCACCGTCATCAAGTCTGCCATTCGACAGAAGAAGCACGTTGTCACCACGAGCTATGTCTCGCCTGCTATGCTGGAGCTCGACCAGCAGTGCAAGGATGCCGGCATCACTGTCATGAACGAGATCGGCCTCGGTAAGGTTCCCTCCCCCCCCAAAAGCCCCTCAAGGACGCCTCTTGTGAACCAAACAACTAATTCTTCTATAGACCCGGGTATCGACCATCTCTGTAAGCCATCCCCCACCCACACAACCACCTTCCCCCGCCCGGGGCGGGGGGGGGGGCGGGACGAAATGAGTCGAGTACATGGTATTAATTTCTTCCAGACGCTGTCAAGACTATCGAGGAAGTTCACAAGGAGGGCGGAAAGATCACGTCTTTCCTGTCGTACTGTGGAGGTCTCCCAGCCCCAGAGAACTCTGGAAACCCATTGGGATACAAGTTCTCCTGGTACGTTTCGCCGCAGTGCTTCGACGTCTTCGGGAGAGGAAAAAAAAAATTTCCATATCTCTCTAACACAAAAAACGCTTTCAGGTCCCCCCGCGGTGTTCTTCTCGCCCTGCGAAACGCTGCCAGCTTCTACCGAGATGGCAAGGTTGTCAACGTGGCAGGCCCAGGTAAACAATTCACTCACGCGACCCGACCTTGTCTAGAAAACCCATAGGGCTAACATGCATGCTCACACAGATCTGATGGCTACCGCTAAGCCATACCGCATCTACCCAGGTCAGCAGCAACTCTCATGTCTATGATGGGCCCGAAGCCGTACATTGCTCTTTCTTTTGCTGTGATACTGACATCCTGCCCTTGCAGGATACAACCTCGTCGCGTATCCCAACAGAGATTCGACCCCGTACAAGGAGCGCTATAACATCCCCGAGGCACAGACCATCATCAGGTACAGATATCAGGAGGTCCGAGGCTTGGTGGTTTGAACGAGAAGTGATTGACTCGAGATTAGGGGTACCCTTCGCTACGCCGGCTTCCCCGAATTCGTCAAGGTCCTCGTCGACATTGGCTTCCTCGATGATACCGAACGAGCCTCCTGCAAGGAACCCAAGCCCTGGAACGAGGTCACACAGGACGTCCTTGCTGCTCCATCCTCGGACGAGGCGGAGCTGATCAGGGCCATCTCCGCCAAGACCACGTTCCAGGATGATGAGCAGAAGGAGCATATCCTGGCCGGCATGAGATGGCTTGGAATGTTCTCGTCACAAGTGGTAGGTCACGCCGTCCATGTCTTTTTGCGTTCCTGTTCACCCCCCCCCCCTCTTCAAGACTGCGTCAGCAAAGTGCAGGTGTGCATTGGACACACGGAGCGGGTTTGTATGCAAGTGTCACTAACAACATGGGTTTCAAGACCACCCCACGAGGAAACCCACTGGATACCATCTGCGCCACCCTCGAGCAGAAGATGCAGTTTGGCGAGGGAGAACGGGATCTCGTCATGTAAGTGGACTTCCTCCCCTCCCCCCCCCCCCCCCCCCACAAGGCAGCCAACATCCCGAGAAAACAACAATGCTGACACAAGCGCAGTCTCCAGCACAAGTTCGAGGTGGAGTTGAAGGATGGCAGCAAGCAGACCAGACTCTCCACCCTCTGCGAGTACGGCAGCACCGAGGCCGGCGGTTACTCGGCAATGGCCAAGCTCGGTGAGCATCTGAACTTGAATCAATGGTTGCGTGTTTGAGGAGCTAACTGGATCCTAGTTGGTGTCCCATGCGCGGTTGCCGTCAAGCAGGTTCTGGATGGAACCCTCGCCGAGAAGGGCGTTCTCGCTCCTATGAGCAGCAAGATCAACGATCCCCTGATAAAGGAGCTCAAGGAGGTGAGTAAAAGCTACCTAAAACCCACTGGGGTCTTCAAACAAGCTAATCTATATACCTCTCTCTTTCTTCTAGAAATACGGAATCGCCTGCAAGGAGGAGATTGTCGCATAAAAGCAGCACCTACGGGCAATTTATCAAGAAAGGAATCTTTTGCTCCTCTGTGAATAGTACAGACCGGGTCAGTGCTATTAGAAGAGATATCCCAAAGTGCAAAAACATTCCTTCCTGTCTTTTTTTCTACGAGAGCTCATACTATGCCACGGCGGCATTCCGTTTCCCACTGGACCAACTTGGACAGATTGCAGAATCTCTCTCCGTGCAACATCGTCTCTCGGTGATGATTGGCTTGGCGCTCTGTTCGCGGACACACCGATCACAGCGCACCCAACACAGCATGAGCTCAATGTGTCAACACCCACGCACGCATATGAAAATAGACTCAGGAACCATCTCTGCCGTAGGTCATCCATCGGTGTTGATGACCTGGAATCGTAGTGCAGGAGTCGCTTGTCTTGCAGATGTGACAGCCTGGTGGGAGGATGGGGCACACAACAATGTGATGGCTGGTCTTCGAGTGTAGGCAGGCACAAAACGGCAGAAAGGGGGTCCAACGCACGTAGATACTGATCATTTGAACTCTTAGATTCTCTCGAAGCTGTTTCTAGGTATGTCTATCATCATTGGTGAGACTTGACACAGCCATAGAGAGCATTTTTGCCTCGATCGGGTATCAAGCTGATCGATCAGACATGCACGCCGGGCTGCCTGCTGAGTATGATCAAACGGTGGCCACATCGAGTGTTTTCGAAAGGAGTGGAATGATTTACTACATTCTAAGAGGCCATTGTTTGGATGGAAAGTCATGGAAAGATCCTACGTTTACTATATAATCGGCATCTCAAGTCGCCATCACAACACACTCCTCCTACAACACGTCAGCTGTCTGAGATCCACGTCTGGATCTGCCATCCCACACGGGCCATCTTTCTCTACAGATCACTTCAGGTGTACCAAGTACCACATGTATGTATATACATCGAGTCCATCACGGTCCTCCCTGCTGCAGCTCTCTGCCACCTAGCCACCGTCCAACCCTGTCGCCACCTGCAGCAAGCAAGGCAAGGCCTTTGAAGCTCCTCATCAAGAACAATCAGTCCATCTGTGGGCCCCAGGTCACCTATGATGATGTTTTGGCGCCTCGTTTTCTCTCCTGTCCTCACCCCCAAGCACCCACCATTATCAGTAAGTTCCCCTCTAGGTTCACAAGTTGGGAACAACCTGCTGACAACCTGGCTGCGACATAGATGATCCTCAGAGTGGATAATCCTCGCAATGGATTCCATTGAGCTAGCAATATCCTCAGCAAAAGTATGGATATCAAGGCTCTATTGTGCCTTTGGTGTTTGGCCAGTCAGCCCTTGCAACCCCCCGGCCCTTAGCAAAGAGGAGCATCAATGGTGATACCTTTCCCTTGGTACTTCCAAGGCCCCTTGGGGGTGGGGGGTTTGTGGTTGACCAAGTTTCACAAAGTCAGAATCGAATCACCTCTCAGCAACCAACCAACACACCATTGAGCAGCAGCAGCCCATGCCCATACTCCAAAAGAGCGGCCGTCGGGTGCCGCGCCTTGGGAGCCTGATCAACTCCCCTGATGAGATGGAGAGCGATACAGTCCGGCGTGCCATTTCCGCTATCACGGATCGTCCAAAGAGTGCTGTCAATCACAGCCACCCGCCCCCGGTAGGGCTGTCCGATATACCGGGCGAGGACATGGTCGCGGCTGTTCCGACCCCCCTGAGGTCGACTGCAGAACGGCGTCAATGTGGGCCCATGCATCGCCGGGCCGGGTAAATAAACACTGAGAAACGTTTACTATGACACCTGCATCTGCTTAGATGACAGTGCTGCCTCTGATCCTTTGAGGAGGGGCAGCTCTGCTGGTCCTGTTCACCCCAAAAGTTTTCTTGGATGCCATCCACTGGGGCCCTCAGAAGAAAACTTTCACCACATGTTCAGCATACCTGGCATGTTTGTCTGGAAGCACTTGCTGGGTTGGGATATAGGAATCTGGTTCAGCAATTCGACCTAAAAGTAGCAATGGAGCATCCATATCTATTCTTGAGCAATGTATAGAGGAATCACAACAGATGCATGTTGTTGATCAATGTGCTGCTTCCTGGTTATTCTCAAGGTCGCTTAGAAGATGTAGTGGTGACTTGCCTCGGTAGTACCCATATTATAGCTCTGAGCACTCCCTCTTTGGTGGGTTTTCCAGTACACCTTCTAGAACCCTTGCCCCCCCCCCCTCCCCTCTCCCGCCCCCCAAAAAAAATCCCCCACCCCAGTCAACAGGCCCCCCCCTTGTGTGCCCGCGGTTCAGCCCCCAGCTATCCCTTGCCAGCAAGCTGGGAGCTAGCACCTAACAAGCATCAGATGAAAGCAGGCCCAATTCGTAAAGTGGCCTCTTTTGAGCTTGAACCCTTGGTTCATCCTGAACACCTCAAATATTTCCAACCCCCTTTCCTCCCCTCATCCTTCTTGCTTTACACACCCAACGAGGCTTTAACTTCTTGCTACATCCTTGGCTCCTGTGACAGCAGGATCGACAGACCATCTCCAGGTCCTCTGTCTTGGCTGTTCAATACAGTCACGATCCTCCTCCTCCTCCTTGTTCGTCGACCATCACCTGATGACGACCACCTTATAGATGACCCACTTCCCTTCTTGACACTCGTTCACAATCTTCCTTTTTTTTTTTCTTCTTCTTCTTCTTTCTTCTTCTCCTTTGGAAGCCTCTTCTCTCCTCCCTCTTCTCCTCCTTCCTCCCTCCTGTGCCCACCTCGAACGCGAAACCGCACCCTCGAAACATCCCTTCCGGCCCCCCCCCCCTATCCCGTACGAACGCGCCGCAGACCATTACAAGCTTCGTCGGTCGTCAGCATGGCTCGCCCAGCTGGCGCAAAGGCGCCCGCCTCTGCCGTTGCTCCCGACGGCAAGACGAGGCAGCAGGAGGACTACACCTCTGAGGGTGTCGAGGACAACGACGTCTTCCTCCTTCCCATCTCCGACTACCAGGTCATGATCGGCATGACCATCCTGGGGGCCATCGTTCGCCTCTTCCGCATCTACCAGCCTGACAGTGTCGTCTTTGACGAGGTCCAGTACGTGTGGTTTCCATGCACTTCCCCTCCCCTCCCTTTTGCCGGCGCGGTTCGGGCTGCTGACACGTCTCTTTCTCTCTCTCTCTCTCTCTCCAGCTTCGGCGGCTTCGCCTCGAAATACATCAAGGGCAAGTTCTTTATGGACGTTCACCCCCCTCTGGCCAAACTCCTCATCACCCTCTTCGGCTGGCTCGCGGGCTTCGACGGCGACTTCGACTTCAAGGAGATCGGCTTGGACTATGTGGAACCCAAGGTTCCTTACGTCGCCATGAGGGCGTTCCCCGCCATCTGCGGCATCCTTCTTGTACCTACCATGTTCCTCACCCTGAAGGCCGCCGGCTGCCGCACCTTCACAGCTGCCATGGGAGCTGGTCTGATCATCTTTGGTAAGTCGTGTGGACGGACCCCTGTCCGGCGTCTCTTTTTCTTCTTTTTTTTTGGGGGTGATGTCGCGCTGATCATTATCATTCTCTTTTTTTTTTTTTCGTCTAGAGAATGGTCTGTTGACCCAAGCTCGCCTGATCCTCCTCGACTCGCCTCTCGTCCTGGCCACGGCCTTCACCGCCATGTCGTTTGTCTCCTTCACGAATCAACATGAGTTGGGACCTACCAAGGCCTTCCAGGCGAGCTGGTGGTTCTGGCTCGTCATGACGGGTCTGGGTCTGGGTATTACTTTCAGCATCAAATGGGTCGGTCTCTTCACGATCGCCTGGGTCGGATCCTTGACCCTGGTCCAGCTCTGGGGGGCGCCCCGCGAGCCCAAGCCCGTCCCGATTGTGAGTTTTCCTTGTCCCCCCCCCCCCCGACAAGCGTTCAGCTCTGCTGACAAAACTGACAATGCCGCCAGCGCGTGTTTGCCAAACACTTCATGGCCCGCGTCTTCTGCCTGATCGTGATCCCGGCCACCTTCTACCTAGCCATGTTTGCCATCCACTTTGCCTGCCTCGTCAACCCTGGAGAGGGTGACGGTTTCATGAGCTCCGAGTTCCAGTCTACCCTGAACTCCAAGGGCATGCAGGATGTCCCCGTGGACGTGCTCATGGGCAGCAGGGTCTCCATCCGCCACGTCAACACGCAGGGTGGCTACCTCCACTCGCATCCCCTCATGTACCCGACCGGCAGCAAGCAGCAGCAGATCACCCTCTACCCACACAAGGACGAGAACAACCTGTGGCTCCTGGAGAACCAGACCCAGCCCCTGGACAGCAACGGCGAGCCCATCAACGGCACCGACGCCTGGGATAAGCTGGACGAGCCTGCCTACATCAGGGATGGCGACGTCGTCCGCATCTACCACATAGCTACCCACCGCCGCGTCCACTCGCACGACGTCCGACCTCCCGTCACCGAGGCCGACTGGCAGAACGAGGTCTCCGCCTATGGGTACGAAGGGTTCGAGGGCGACGCCAATGACTACTTCCGCGTCGAGATTGTCGAGAAGCAGTCCAAGGCCGGGCCGGCGCGGGAGCGGCTCCGCACCATCGAGACCAAGTTCAAGCTGGTCCACATCATGACCGGCTGTGTCTTGTTCTCTCACAAGGTCAAGCTGCCGGAGTGGGCGTCGGAGCAGCAGGAGGTCACCTGCGCCCGGGGCGGCACGCTCCCCAACAGCCTGTGGTATATCGAGTCCAACGAGCACCCTATGCTCGGCCCGGACTCGGAGAAGGTCAATTATGAGAACCCGGGCTTCTTTGGCAAGTTCTTGGAGCTGCAGCAGGTCATGTGGAAGACCAACGCCGGCCTCGTCGAGTCCCACGCCTGGGACTCCCGCCCGGGGTCGTGGCCGATCCTGCGGCGGGGCATCAACTTCTGGGGCAAGAACCACAGGCAGGTCTACCTCATCGGCAACCCGGTCGTCTGGTGGACCTCGACCCTGGCCGTCGCCGTCTATGTCCTGATCAAGGGCATCGCCGTCCTCCGGTGGCAGAGGAGCTGCAACGACTACGCCAACACGACGTTCAAGCGGTTCGACTACGAGATCGGCATGTCTGTCCTGGGCTGGGCATTCCACTACTTCCCCTTCTACCTGATGCAGCGCCAGCTCTTCCTGCACCACTACTTCCCGGCCCTGGTCTTCGCCATCATGGCGCTGTGCCAGCTCTTCGACTTCGTGACAGCCCGTGCCCCGGTCGCGGTCATCCGCGAGAACCCGGTCATCAACAAGACCGCCACCGTCAGCTTCCTGGTGGTGTCGGCTGTGGTGTTCGCGCTGTACTCGCCCCTCGCGTACGGTAATATGTGGACAAAGGGCGAGTGCCAGCGCGTCAAGCTGTTCGACACCTGGGACTTTGACTGCAACACGTTCTTCAACAACGTAAGTAGCTTTGCCCCAGAGCTGATCCCCTCCAGAAAGCTGCCCCAGAGGCAGCGTTCATAAAGATACAAGAAAGGACCAAAGGAAAAGAAGAAAGAAAAGGAAGAAGGGAAAGGAAGGGAAGGGAAAGAAAGAAAAAAAAGGAAAAAAAGGGAGGGTGGGGTGGGGGGGTTGAGACATGAGCGAGTGCTCGTAGAGTCGCCGCCGCCTTGCCTTGCCCTGCCTGGGGCGTACATTGCAAATGCGTGCATCCTGCGAACCTGGAAGTCCTATAGACGGCAAGGGGGCAAAATCGACATTTGAGGGCTTTCAGAGCCACAGACACAGACGCGCAAAAGTACCTCCTTTTCCTTCTCGCTCTTCCCTTGTTCCGTATTGTATCATTCCCCCCCCCCCCCTCCCCTTCACATTCTTTGTACGTACGTACCTTGGTCGTCGCTGGGTTTGGCTAACAATGATGCCGTACTTAGTATGACCAGTACAGCGGCGTGCCAAGAGCGTCCGTGGCATCGACCAGTGCGGCAGTCAAGTCGGATGCTCCGGCGGGGGGTGAAGGAGGTCTCCAGGCCGATGGCGATGCACAGAAGCCCCTCCATGACCATGATGAGTTCTTCAAGAACGCAGGCATCAGTGGGGCCCCCATACCACCCGGGCAGCGCCTCGTCAAGCGTGAGGAGCGCATCGAGTATCGCGACCAGGACGGCAACATCCTGGACGAGGAGCAGATCAAGGCGCTCGAGGGCAAGGTGGAGTTCAAGACGCGCTACGAGACCCGCACCCGCGTGCTCGACGCCGACGGGAACGAGGTGGAGGTCCCCGCCGGCGGTGAGGACGAGCTCCAGAGGGCCGGGGTGGCCCCCCCGCACCCTGATGTGGAGGGCGTCGACTCCAAGACGATCAAGGAGCGCGGTGAGCGCGACGAGTCTATCCCGCCTGCCAAGGAGAGTGTCGAGGGTGATCATGAGGCGCGGGCCAAGCAGCCCAAGCCCGCCAGCGAGAAGAAGGAGGCAAGCAGCCGGTCGGGCTCATAAGTCACTGAGATGGTCTGGCCTGATCTGAGCAGGCTTTTTCTTTCTCCTTCTTCTTCTGTTGACTTTGCGTGCGGTGTTTTAGGCGAAGGGTGTACGATACCAACCAAAAAAAAAAAAAAATCCTCCCCTCTATTGCTCTCCTCCAATACAACTCAGGGGAAAGTGTAGGTAGTAGCAAGAAGGGGAGAGAAAGGATGTTTCAGAGTATGAGACTGGATGGGGAAGAAAGAAAGAAAAGAAAAGAATAATCAGGGCACCCAGGATTCATACCACACAGTTATGTTGTTGTTTTAAGTTGAGTTGGGCCCCTTTGCATTGTGTCAAAGTGAGAGGTCTAGACTAGAAGGACCTCATATTTTGTCTATGTCTCTTTGACCATGTGAGACCATTTGCCCAGGGGAGACGCGGCAGAATCCACCTTCTCTCCACGGGATGAATGCATTCTATGGTGAGGCGTCGGCGATCAGCCTCTCTTTGATGTGTGTGTGTGTGTGTGTGTGTTTATTCCTGGGTATCTATATGCATAATGCCCCAAGCAGCAACACTGCTGCTGTCTTCCCATCCCTCTTGAAGATCTCCTAGCTGACCTAAGCCCCCGAGTCTCGAGGTTTTCCGGCCTGTGTCCCTCCCTGATGAGCGAGAGAAACATGGTGGCGGTAGTTAAGTGGTGGTGCATAACCAACTTCCTCAGATGTCCGGCCCGCCCACGCTCTCTTCCTCTTTCTTGGGGGGAATATATTCCACGTCGTATATAGTTATGCACACAATCCTTGAGTAGCCACGCGATTGTGTCTTTTGCTCTCTGTCTCTCTCTCTCTCCCCCCCCCCCCTCTCAGACGGCCTCATCATTATCATCATCACTGGCGACGAAGGGGTTTTGAATCTCCTCGCATCCGGTCATTGGGTGGATCAGGGCGATGACGGTGCCCCGGAAGACGGCCAGGCCCAGCGGGCGGGTGGTCACGTTGCCGTTGTCGTCGCGCATGGTCTCTCGGACGTCGTCGAGGACGAGGTTCATGAGCTGGTCGAAGCCCTTGAGGGTGCCGACGGCTGTTGGGAGGCAGGTCAAGAGTCAGCCCCAGATTGTGAGAAGAGGAAGGGAAGAGAGGAGAGAAAGAAAGAAAGAAAGAAAGAAAGAAACAAAGAAACAGCTCACCTTCCCGTCCACCGGTAAACTTGACCCTGATCTCCTGTTCCAGGTACTTGTTCAGGTCCAGGATGTTCTCCTTCTTGAAAGAAGCGATCCGGTCGCCCCTGGGGCCGGTGCCACTGCCGCCCTCGCCGTGGCCCTGCTGCCCGTGGTGCTGTCCTCCTCCTCCTCCTCCTCCTCCTCCTCGGCCCCCGCGGTGGTGCTGTTGGTGGTAGTGGCCTCCTCCGCCGCCGCCCCCGCCACCGCCGCCACGGCCTCTAAAGTTGCCGCCGCCCCTGCCGCCACCACGGTATCCGCGGTTGCTGGGGGCACTGGAGCCGATTTCAGTGTTGTCAGCCATGGCCTGTGTATCTTTCTGTCGGTATGTGGGCGTGTGTCGTGGGTGGGTGCGAGTGTCTCTCGTGGGTGATGCGCAGAGCACGCGTGGGGTAGCAGAATGCGTTCGGTTTTATCTGGTTGGATTTTCTTGGTATGTGTGCATGTATGTAGGAAAGGGTTTGAGCTGTGATGTGTTGGTTGGGTGGTGGTGGTGGTGAGGAGGAGAGAAGGAGAGAAGATGATGGGATGATACAAGGGAGAAAAGGTTGCGCGCGCGGCGTCGTCGAGGTTTTGATTGATTGATCAAGCTGGATGAGCTTCTTCCAGGGTCGGGTTGGGGGGGGGGGAGGGCGGGGCGGGGCAGCAGCAGCAGTGCAAGGGGCAGTAGTACTACTGTAAGCACTGCACAGACTAGGAAGGGGGGGCGGGGCGGGCAATGGTGCCTCCACAAGCAGCATTCCCCAACCAAACCAACTTTGAAAGCAAACTGATTCTAATGGCAACAACACAAGCAGCTCTCTCTCTCTCTCTCTCAATCTGCCTTGATTATATTCCCAACTACGATTACACTACATACAGTATCATGCCAGTGCCCTGAAGGCGCGCCATCGTGCGTGCCGTCTTTGATCTGGCGATGTGCAACCTCTTCTTACTGAGTGAGGAGGAGGGTTAATGAAGCTGGACAGCCTGCAGCACACACGGCTTATTATAAGAGCAGTTTGAAGTTACTAAACTTGAAGAACAGACTGCTATCTCCCTTGATACGTCAGAAGTGAAAGAAAGAGAAAAGAAGAAGAAAAAGAAGAAAAAGAAGAAAAAGAAAAATAAACTAATCAGGTTCACTCTTCAGATCATTGTCCAAATTCCTTTTTAATCATCGTCATCATCATCATCATCATCATCAGCCCCATGACCTCCTCTTCCTTGCAGGGGGAGAAAGAGAGAAATGCCTAGAAGGACCTGCTCGTCGAGGGGCTCGACCGGCCATCGTGGTGGACCTGACACTGGTCCAGCGAGAACCACCACTCCAGCCCGCCGCGGAAGTTGACCTCGAACCACCTGATGTCGCTAGGGTCGGCGTCCTTGTCGGGCGGCGGCTCCGAGAAGCTGACCGTCCGCACCGAGACGCGCATGTCCACGGTCTCGAAGCCCAGCCACATGCTGCCGCAGGAGGAGGAGGAGGAGGAGACATGCTCGGGCTCGCCCGGGATGCAGTCGAGGCGCACCTCGCCCACGCACCCCTCGGACCCGTCCGGGTATGTGAAGAGCAGGCCGCTGACCCGTAGGTCCGCGGGCGACCGCAGGCACACCCTGACCTCCCGGACCCCGTCCAGCCGCGCGTACGAGTAGAAGTATTGCTGCAGCGAGGTGGCGTCTGGGTGTTCCGACATGGGCGTCGGCAGCGTGGGCGGTGGTGGTGCTGGTGCTGGTGGCGCTCCTCCGCCGGCACCTGGCTCCGGCGTCTCAAAGGCCAGCCTGCTGATGCCGTGCTGGCACTGGTCATAGTACATGGCCGTGGGGCCCTGCCGGGCCGACGGGCGCTCGAGCTCGGCCCACCGGACCTGGTCAAAGTGCGGCTCCCTGAGCTGGGCCCCGAACAGGAGGCTGCGGCCCTGGTCCGTCTGGAACACGAGGGCCGTGTGCCGGTCAAACTGGCCAGAGCGCTTCCAGATGCTGGCGACAGCCTCGCCGCGCCGGAGGGGCACGTAGATCCACATGCCGCGCTCCCGCCGGCCCATGATGCTGGCGTAGAAGGACAGGCCCTCGTCGGCCGTGTGGGCGTGCACGGCCAGGATGCGCCGGTTCCAGCAGATGGAATAGGCCCTGACCTGCGGCGCGTTGACCCGGACGGGCACCATACGGGCCGGGCCGGTGGTCGTGCGAGGCGTGAACCCCGTCAGCAGCTTGACGAACCGGGTCGCGTCGTCCGCCGGGCGAGGCGTAGGCCACAGGACGTCAGGCCTCCCCTCGCTGGAGAACGCCCACCCCGGGCAGATGACAGCCCGCGTCTTGATGCCCTGGGTTCCCAAGAGCAAAAAAAAAAAAAATTTCAGCAAAAAGAGACAGACACAGAGAGTGTGTGTGAGAAAGAGAGAGAGAGAGAGAGAGAGAGAGAGAGAGAGAGAGAGAGAGAGAGAGAGAGAGAGAGAGAGAGAGAGGAGAAAACTCACATCATTCAGTGCATCCATTCTGAACTGGTAACGGGGAATCTTGTCAGACTTCCACCAGAGGCCAGGCCGGGCGGCGGCGGGGGGTGGCTGCCGGGAATGGCCAAAGACGACCTTGACCACGCCCAGGTGGTTCGCGCAAGTATACACGGTATCGATCACATTTCCCGGCACGTTGCGGTAGACCAGCCGGTCCTCGAAGCTGAGGCGCCGGTTGGACAGGGACGAGATGTACCTCTTGCCCTCGTACCAGACGGTCCCGGCCCAGATCTCGTCCGAGGGGGCAAAGGTCATGAAGCTGGGCAGGTCGACCAGGGCGTTCAGGTTGCAGAGCCGCACCGCCGCATACTCGGGCACCAGGAACCGGGCCACCTGGCGCCGCAGCTCCACGGGGAGGGGGCGCAGCTCCGGCACGGCGCGCGCCAGCGCCATCGGGTCCATCCTCTCCCAGGACGCCATCAGGTTGTGCAGGAGCCACTCGTAGCGCTCGTTGTCCTGCTCGACGGACGGCTCCCAGGTGAAGCCCGCCGCCCGGAGGAGCTGGTACGCCCGGCCCCTGATCAGGCGGAGACAGGCCTCGTGGCAGACCGGGGACACGCCGTCGGGGTGCGCGCAGTCGGCCCGGCACAGCGAGTACGTGAACCCGTCGGGCAGGTCAACAAACTCGTTGTTGGTGCTGCACAGGAACGGGCGCGTGAACTTGCCATCACGCCGGGCTGTTTTGGACACAGCAGTGTTAGCCATGAGACACACACACACACACACAAGAGAAGAAGAAGAAGAAGAAAAGAACGTGCCTGCGACAATGTTCTCGCCCTCATCAACCTGGAATCTGCAGAGGCTGCAGCGGCGGAGGACGCAGCGGGTTTCATGCTTCCACACACCCCGCTCGCTGAGAACGAGGGCCATGATGGCTGCTGTATTGTTATGTATGTTGGTAAAGTATGCGTCTGTGTGAATCTGATGAAGCTGATGAAGAAGAAGAGGAACAAGAAGAAGAAGACAAAAACTTTTTCGGGAAGGAGGAGAGAGGAGGTTTAAATATTCATGAGAATATGGGGTGATTTATGTCTTATGACAGACAAGAGGAAAGTAAGTGTGTATACTGTTTGGGATGAGATGGGGAATCCCTTGCTTCGCGCAGGAGCCAGGACGTGTGAGACATGAACGATATTGCTCATTCATGTGAGAGCCCGTTCCCGTCTCTCATGCCACTGGACCCCCGGTGAGCTAATCTCCCCCTCCATCTTTTTGCTCTCTCTCTCTACTCTCTCTCTTCCTCTCTCTCTCAATCTAGTGATCTGTTGTTTGTTCCCCCTTCCCCTCTTCCTCCTTCTTGTGACCCCACAACACCAGTTGATTTCTTCTCTTCTTCTTCTTCTTCTTCTCCTTCATCCCCACCCACCCCTCCTCCATCTATTGCTCTCCTATGTGAGCAGACACCAACCCCGTCCCTTCCTCCCCTCCATGGCAATACACCACACACACACGCGCGCGCGCGGGTGGTAATGACCTGGGCGCGCCGGGGTCACTCGGGCCTCCGCTCATACCGGATGAGGGCAAGCGAGACCAGCAAAATGTCTCACTATCTGCAGGTTTAGCCGGCAATGATAGTCCAAGTAACGGCGGGCCTGTACGGCGGCCAAAGCCATCTGCCCACCCTCCCTCCACCCGCCCGGGGGGAAGAGAGAGAAGGGGGCCGGGGGGCGGGAGGAGGGACGCCACCTACTGGTACGTACCACGATTGTTTGCACGCGCCTGTGTCTGGAGTTCGGTCGGGTTGTGCGAGAACCGGGGAAGAAAATGATCTTCGGCCCGTGAATGAGCGGATCCCCTTCCCCCCAGAGCGCTTGTCTAGCTTCGAAACCTGGCGGGATGAGAAAGACCCTGTTGGATACATACAATCCATGGATTGAACTGCATGCGTAAAACGAAGAAAAGAGAGAGGAGAAGAGAGAGGGGGGGGGGGGGGGGGAAAATGCCAAAAGACCGTGTTGTAGACCGGGGAATTTTTTTAATTTTTTTTTTTTTTTTTAGACAAAAATAATGACTTTCACACGGGGCG
>JACWRQ010000503.1:2935-26448 GCA_014849955.1 Cryphonectria carpinicola | reverse complement strand
TAAAAAAAAAAACCCCCCCCCCCCCCCCCCTCACACACACCTTTCTTCCTCAAAAGGGCTAACACCCAAGTGACGGTGGACTGGAACAGTCAAGCTCATATTCTCGATCCTCATATCGTACCCCCTCGCGGCCCTTCTCAAGCGCGTTCCCGATACGCAGCCCGCCTACAAGAATCTCTTTATCGCAGGGTAAGTGGGCACGCTTCTTGGTAGCAGGATCGGGACCGAGTGCCAAATTGCTAACACGAGCTGGTGGCGGGCTAGGACTGGTATTTTCTTTCTCGTCGGCCTGTTCGACCTATGGGCCGGCCTACGCACCCTTCTCATCGCCGCAGGTGGCACTTATGGCATCGCCTACTTCCTGCGCGGCAGCCCCTACATGCCCTGGGTCGGCTTTGTGTTCCTCATGGGCCACTTGAGCACCAACCAGCTCGAGCGCCAGTTCGCTAACAGCCCGGCTGTCGTCGATATCACGGGCGCGCAGATGGTGCTCGTCATGAAGCTGAGCGCCTTCTGCTGGAACGTCGCAGACGGGACGCTGAGCGACGACCAGCTGTCTGAGTTCCAGAGGGACAGGGTGCTGGCGGAGCTGCCGGACCTCCTGGACTACGCGGGGTGGGTGTTCTTCTTCCCGGCACTGCTGTGCGGGCCGGCGATGGACTTTGCCGAGTACAGGCGGTGGCTGGACACGAGCATGTTCGAGGTGCCGGTGACGGTGGACCCGGCCAAGAAGCCGCCGACGCGCAAGAAGCGGCGGATCCCGCGCAGCGCCACGCCGGCCATGTGGAAGATGGTGACGGGCCTCGTGTGGATCCTGTGCTTCCTCCACTTCTCGGGCTGGTACAGCGTGGAGCTGCTGGTGGGCGACGGCCTCGTGCGCTATGGGGTGCTGCGCCGCGTGTGGATCATGCACATGACCAACTTCACGGCCCGGATGAAGTACTACGGCGTGTGGTCGCTGACCGAGGGCGCGTGCATCCTGAGCGGCATCGGCTACAACGGCGTGGACCCCGTCACCGGCAGGATCAGCTGGGACCGGGTGCAGAATGTGAACCCGTGGGGCGTCGAGACGGCGCAGAACACGCGCGCGTACCTGGGCAACTGGAATATCAAGACGAACCTGTGGCTGCGCAACTACATCTACCTGCGGGTCACGCCCATGGGCAAGAAGCCCGGGTTCCGGGCGAGCATGGCTACGTTTGTGACGAGTGCGGTGTGGCATGGCTTCTACCCGGGGTATTATCTCACGTTTGTTCTGGCCAGCTGCATCCAGACCGTGGCGAAGAGTAAGCTGAGATAATTTTTTTTTTCCTTTTCCTTTTCCTTTTGCTTTTCCTTTTCCTTCTCTTTCCTTCTTCTTTTTTCAGGAAAAAAAAAAAAAAACCAAGAATGAATGTCCAGCTAACCCAGTGCCAGATTTCCGCCGGTACTTCCGCCCCTTCTTCATCGACCCCAAGACACAGAAGCCCACTCCGCAGAAGCCATACTACGACGTCTTCTCCTACCTAGTAACACAGCTGGCCTTCTCGTTCGCGACGACGCCCTTCCTGGTGCTGGGCTTCGCCGACAGCGTCAAGGTCTGGGCGCGCGTCTACTTCTACTGCGTGGTGGGCGTGGTGGCGTCGGCGGCCTTCTTCTCGTCACCCGCTAGGCCGTGGCTGAAGGGGAAGATGGAGGAGCGAAGCAATGCCGCGGGGGTCCAGCTCAAGAGGTCGGTGAGCACGGAGAGCCTGGCGGCGGGCGGTAGCCGGGATCACGAGGGCGTTGTCGGGCCGGGGCTATCGAGTGATATGGAGAGGGATATGGGCGAGCTGGTGGGCGAGGCGAAGCTTGCATGGGAGATTAGGGAGAAGAAGGCCCGGAAGAGGTTGTAGTAAGGAGGCTGCAGAAGGGCCACCTGGTGAGGTTTGCCTCCAGTCGAGGCCAGGCCTTTAGATGAGGGAAGTACCGGGTCTGGGCGCTACCTAGGTTGCTTGCTTGCTTGCTTGCTGCTGCTGCTGCTGCTGTTGCTGCTCTATATGAGCAATCTCGGCTGAGGCCTGTCGCTCATGAGACGGTCTTGAGTCTCGCTATGGCATATATATATATATATATATATATATATGTGTGTGTGTGTGTGTGTGTACATGTATATATATATATGTATACTTACCGATTGATGGTGTGCACTTGTGGGGGAAGACGTCTATACAATTACAATTCTATAAAGTGAGTGAAGTGAGTGCCCTCTTCCTCAGCAGCCAGAACAGCTGAACGTCTCAAAGCCCCAATCATCGACCATAGTATCTTATCATCATGACATGTCTTAGATGGCAGTACGCCTATAATTGCCAAATTTTCATTACTATAAAAAGGAGTAGAATGAGCATACCGCAGTAATACAGACACCCCCAAGGTCCACAGCGTGCCGGGACCCATATCCACACCATCATACTTGCTACATAGTACTATTTAGTGCTACTACAGTAGACCTTGCCCTGGATCGGGCCGGAGCTGCCTCCCCTGTAAACCCCTTGCAATGACCCCAGTACTGCCCCCCTACAGCGGAGTGTGCTGCTGCCGTACACCTTGGTATGTACTATAGTACTGAGCTAAATACTGCTGTCCTATCGACAGCTCACCTTGCACAGGAACCCCTCCTCGTTCCCTTATCGGAGCTCCCGGCCCCTCCACTCCTGCCGGTAAGCAACTTGGCCGTCCTCTCTCCCTCCCCCTCCCTCCCCCTCTCTCTATCTTCCTTCTGCCTCATCTCCTCATCTCCTTTCTCTTCTCTAGCATTTCAAGAAACACTGTCGTGCTACAGCTCGGCGCCTCTGTAATTGATCTCTGTGTGCCCGTCTCTTTGTGTATTGTGCATCAGAGACTCTACCGGGCTTGCTCCGCGGCTTGGCTCGTTGTTGTACAAGTCATCAAACCAACCTCGCCCCCCCCCCCTTTCCCTCTTCCTTCTTCTTTCTCACACATACAAAGCTACTACATACATATACGCATATAATATTTTTTCTTTCTTCTTCTTCTTCTTCTTATCTATCTGCCCGCGATCTATCGTTTATAACGCTCACGAACCTCAACCGTCCTCCTCCTCCCCCCACCCCCTTCAGACCACCACCACCACCATCACCAAACACACACACACACACACACACACAAAAAAAAAACAATGTCTCTCCCCTCCAACGTCCACGTCTCGCAGCACCCGTGCCTCCGCGCCAAGCTGAGCCAGCTCCGCTCCGGCGCCACGAGCGCCAAAGAAGTGAAGTCGCTGGTCCATGAGATCGCCCTGATCGTCGGCTGTGAGGCGCTGTCGGCTGCTGTGTCTACTGCGCCGGGTCCCAAGGTGAGTGAGCTTCTGTGGTAATTCTACCTTGTCCCCGATAAGAGAAGGAGGGGGGTGGGGGTGGATGAGTAGGGACGAAGGAAGGAAAGGGGGCCGGAGGGGAGGTGAGGTTGGTTCAAGGTGGATGAAGGAAAAAAAAAAATGATTTGCCAATGGGTGTGTGTTTTACACTTTCTTATTTTTATGATTATTCTCATTATAGGATAAAACACCCCTCGGGTTCGAGTACGAGACGACGGTCGTCAGACCCGAGACGATATCGATCGTGCCTATCCTGCGGTCCGGTCTCGGCATGGTAGAAGGTATGCTATAATAAACATCCCCCATCTGCGCCTTCTACTAACGTGAAACCCCTTCTCTTCTTTTTTTTCTCTTGGTTTCCAGCAATCCAAACTCTCCTCCCCACCCCGGTTCCCGTCCACCACCTCGGCCTCTACCGTGAGCCCGCCACCCTCGAACCAGTCGAGTACTACAACAACCTACCCGAACACATCGCCTCCTCCTCCTCCACCTCTTCGACAACCACCGCCTCCCTCGCCATCATCCTCGACCCCGTCATCGCAACAGGAGGCACCTGCGCCGCCGCCATCCAGACCCTTCGCGAGTGGGGTGCCCAGAGGGTGGTCGTCCTGTCCGTCCTCGGGGCCCAGCCGGGCGTGCAGCGAGCTGCGGCGGAGTGGCCGCAGGGCGTGGATATTTGGCTTGCTGCTGTGGATAGCGAGTTGACGCCTGAGGGTATGCTGAAGCCTGGGCTGGGAGATGTCGGGGATAGACTGTTTTTGACGATTGGGAAGTAGTAAGAGGGGGGTTTTTTTTTGAAATTTTTTTAACGGTCAGGTGCCGGTTCTTTTTCTCTTTCTTGTCTTCTTTCCTTTTCTTCTTCGGTATCAAGTAGGAGGGGCGCATGGCTTTACCTGGTCTTCTTGTAGTGATAGATACGTCCCGAGCGCTAGGTGTTGTATTAGGAAGATGATAGGTCAGGTCATTCATCTACTTTGAATTCAGGCATTGGATTTGATGACCACTTGGAGATTTCCTCTTCTGATCATCATCGACATGTTGTGACCATTCCCGCCACAGGCAAGTAGGAAGAGAAAATCCACCTCAGGCGGGTGCATATTTTTCCTCGCTCACACGCGTCTCTTCCTTCCAGCACTCGTTAATCCATCCCTCAGTAACCACGCGCGGGATCTTCAGCTTCTTCCTCTTGCTGATCTGCTTCCGTACATCAGCCGCAAGAACCCTTTCGCCCTCAACGTCACCCTGGCCCACAACGACGACTACATGTGTCACCTCGTCGTCGAGCTCCTCTGCCACCTGTCCGTTGCCAAAGCCGACGTAGCTCCGCAGCCTCGCCATCGTCAGCTCCGAGACCCCGTCGATTGCAGCCAGGTGGATACGACACCTGCGGAAGACATAGCCGCGCGACCGTGGGAGCTCGTGCCCTTGTGCTTCCAGCTGGTCGTAGAAAGCCTCCTTGTTGAAGTGCGACGCAGCGGGCCTGTGCCCATCCTCGCTCATCTGCGCGAATATCGACCTCAGCTCATCCAACTGCACATCGCGGTAGTAGCTGTCGCTGTACTGGTCGCTGTTCTGCGCCGCGAGGGCCAACATGTCTTCGCTGGCTACCAGGAGGTGGTCTGTCTCGTACGGGAGCAGGTAGTCATTCTCGATGCTGTCTAGGATCCACTTGGGCTTGATAATGCTGACCCCCTCAAACTTCTTCACTGCGGCCACGCGCGGCGCATCGATCCTGTCCGCCAGCGGAACCGCGTCGCCCTCCCGGACCCTGGCCGGATTTTGAACCACAGTGCCTCCGTGCTCCCTGATCACGACTTCGAGCTGTGCCTTGGTCATCTTTGGGTTCGCCGCGTTGCTGGGCACGTAGAACTTCATGCCCACGAAGAGCTTGGACTTGGCGGCGACGTTGGCGATAAACTCAGCCTCTCCGGGCAACGTGATCCCGCGGTTCTGCCGCTTCGCAGTGTGTCTCCGATTCTCAATCTCCATTTCTTTCTTCGTCTTGGCCTCTTCTTCCACCTTGCTCTCGAGCTCCTCCCATCCGTCCATGTCAAGAGCCCCATCATCCCACTTCTTGTCGTCTCGGATGTTTCGGAAACGAGGGAACCGCAAGGTCTGGCCGACCCTGAAGGATGTTGTCTTCTCAGCACTGGCCGCCTTGACCTCGACGACAACAGAATCGCTTGGACGGATCCACACATCTGGCCGCTCAAAGTATCTGTCTCCGCCTGCCAGCCCAACATACTGGCTTGCAGCCTTTGGGTTCCACGGCCGCCACTTGCCCTCCGTGCGGTGCTCTATGAGAGCATAGTCTTGCGCCGTCAGGCCACCTCCGACCTTGAAGAAACTGTAAAACGTCTCGGGACCAGCAATGCCGGCGTCGATGTCAGCCTGGCGCGCCCGCAGGCCGCACAGAAAACTGGACTTCATGTTGCCACGTCGCCCAGAGCCGTAGTACCCTCCTATGATGACACAGTCGAGGTTCTCGCCGTACTCAGTCATGTACTCGGGCTTGACCTTGATCCACGAAACAGGTCTTTCGTTCAGCCTGTACGTGGCGTGAGGATTCTTGATCACAAGACCTTCGGACGAGTTTTCGACAATCTTGCGCAGCATGGGTTCAATATCCCCAGGCGATCTGGTGAGCTTGTACGGATGAATCTCGAAACGTCCGGGAACCTGCTTCTGGATGACGCCGGGTATTTGATTGCCTGACTTGTCGGTGTATCCTTCCAGTGCTTTTCGACGCGCGTGAAGGGGTTTCTTGGTGAGGTCATGACCGTTGAGGTATAAGCAGTCGAAGGCCCGGAAGAGAGGTCTCCAGCCCTGTTTGTCAAAGGGATTGTTCTGCATGTTGAGAGCGGCGGTCTTGAGGGTGCCAAAGGCCAGCATCTTCTCCATGGCTGGGTCCCAGGCGATCATTTCTCCGTCGAGAATACAGCTCAGCACTCCATCATCAAAGACCCCCTTCAGATGTCTTGTGAGGGCCGCCGACTCATCCTCAAAAGACTCGCCGTACAAGAATGTGTAGTTCTTTGCCTTTCGTGACCAGAACCCAAATTTGTAACCGCCAGGGACAGTATCGTCCTCCATCATGTGCAGCTGCATGCGCTCGCCGTCGAGCTTCTCCTCGATCATGAACTCAGGGTCCCCGCTGGGCAGTCTCAGCTTCTCAACCATCTTTTCAAAGCTGACGGCCACCGAGTAACTTGCAAGTTGCGGCTGGAAGCACTGCATGAGGTTCAGGTTCGCCTTGTCCTCCTCGAGCTTGATGCTGGGGCTCCACAGCTCCCAACACACGTGGCGCAGGCTCGAGGAGACGCTGAAGAGCCTCTCCCCGTCGTCATGCCACAAGTTCAAAAAGGTCCTCTCCGTCGCCCCGATCTTCATCTGCTTGAGGATGATACGAATGAGCCACTTCAACTCCTCAGGGTTCATCCTCCGGTAGAATTCCTCAAAGATGGGCAGCTGGTCCGACTCCCCGCCTGCGGCCGCCAGCCTGTCCAGGAGCTCATTTACCTCCGCAATGCGCATGTCGCCAGGGTCGGTCCTCAGGGGCCGCTTGTCGAGCGCTTCGAAGCAGCGCCCTGCGAAATCGCCTGCCAGCCGGCTGCTTGCGGACTTGCCGGGCACCTTCCAGTTGAGGAGGCTGTGTCCATCTTCCGACCTCGACGAGATCTTCATGAGCTTGATGAGGAGCTTGGCTATCGTCTGCTCCTTGAGCCGAAAGACACCCCGCTCGCGGTCCTGGGTGGGCAGGATCAGCCGCATAACAGGATACACATCGTCACCGACCTCATTGCGCCAGTGGGAGAAGAAGCGCTCGATGGCGTGGCGACGCTGCTCCGTGTCGGATGTCTTGGTACCGGGCCGTCGTAGCTTTGCGGCATGGCCAGTCGCGGGAGGCTTCGTTAACGGATCGAATAGCGAGGTGGTAAGTTCCGAAAAGGAGAGGGTGGGTGAATGGTTGTGGGGGCGGTTGGGATACTGAGCATCGAGCTCCTCCAGGCTCTGGGCTCCGTTGGCGTACATCATCTGCTCCTCACGCCTGGCAGAGGCACTGGGCGACCGCTGCCGTTTGGCTGACGGGTTCATGGCGGATGGAACTGTGTGCACACGGTTGTCCGTCTGCCGAAGATTGCTTGGCTGGGCGGGGACGGGGGGTGGGTGGCAAGCGACAAAATAGATCACAATAGAGGCATGGATTGGTGCAGTCAGTCAAGCAGTATGAAAATGATGAGATGACGAGGATTTCAATTGAAGTCTGGAAAGACGCGATGCGCGACTGCCTTCTTCCATAGGTAACTAAGCGAAGGTGGGACTTCTGCCTGGAAGGCGCAGGGTGCCTGGCTTCAGTCGCGCTGTCCAACACGGTGTCACCTGATCTCAGCAGCAGGAAGGAACAGTGGCAGCCGGCTGGCAGGACCAAAAGCTAACACAACACCCAAAACAAGGCCCATGAAAAGCTCGAAACAAATACCATGATAGCAGACCAGATGCACACTATGAAGAACAACCTTTCGGTTGGAAGGACAGTGACATTGGGATATGACAGGCATTGGGCTAGAGAGAGAAATTGCAGGTACTCAATAGCTTTCCAGGGTTAGGGTTAACAGTGGGATGTCAGGTAGCAGGCATTTGCGGGGGTCCTTGCCAACGACATGCCACTTCAGCTTTTTATAGCATATGCTACAAGCAGGATTTATTGTACAATCTTTTTTTTTCTTCTCAAGATGAGGCCTTCATCTAGAATCAGCAGCAGATGCAGTGCTCTTCCATGACTTCATGGTATGGGTCCTCATGTGTTGCATTCAGAACTAAGGGCTCCGATCCCCCTCAGGCAAGATGAACGCAGCTACGGCATGTTTCAGTGACCTCATATTTTCGTGACCGCGCATGTCACTATGCACACTATACCTTTTTAAGGGGTTCCACAGGCTGTCGCGTTGCACAGCGGGGGGTGCTTCCGTGAGCATTTGGGAATACTTTGTTTTCGAGTGTGTGTGTCACATTTTTGGATGGAGAGAACGCTCCGGCTTTCTTCGCCGATGTTCATCTTTGATAGGCGTCAGCTGATTGCCAGATCTTCTCTCTCCGGGAACAAGAAGGATAGTTGGTCTCTGTATAGGAAGGATATGCGGCTGACACGTCCCGCATAAAAAATTTCCGGGCCTGTTGGGAACGTGCCGGGAAACCCCCTGGTTCTTATACATCGCCACGAGTATTTTCTGACGTCATGGATATAGTATGTACTACCGTTTATCCCATTTCCATGACAAACAACTACAGTTGCCAGAACTGGCGGGCTGGGGGTAGGCTGGCAGATCGCGATGAGATGTTTGCTTGCCAAGTGCCGTTCATCCTTGACCGGCAAGACTCCAGTGCTGCTCTCTGTGTGCCAGGGCAGCGAGCCTAAGAGAACGCTGGTGAGATACGGTCTTGTTGGGGTCTCATGCTGGCTGGAGGCGAGGAATGGGTGACCTTGTTTGGTGGCCTTTGGATGGTTACAAAAGCATGTTTGTGTGGGTAATTTCTCTTTTTCATCTCACAACCTGACAAGGGAGGGGGTCAGAGCCAAGAGCTGCACGGGGTAGGAAAGATGTCTGATAGCTTGCGGAGATGAGAGGTTCAGATGCGGATGCAGCCCAACTCCCCGATATCCTTGCAAGTCCCGTTAGAGTGTCTCTGAACCCAATTTCCCCCCATACACGTAGTACATACCAATTCATCTATTTACTCTGGTTCAAGTACAGTACAACAGTACATAGTACAGTAGTAAACTCTCAACCCCTCCTCGTGTCCCTCTGTCCCGTTCCCTCTCCCGTCCATCCCAGGTGCTGCTCCCTTGCCCTCTGTCGATCCAATTCCCTGGCACTACACCTTTCCTTGACGCAAATTCCTGATTATCTGATGACATGTGAAGAGGATCCCCCGCACATCACCTTTCTGGGGACTCTCGGGACTCGGAGACTTGGGCCTGCCATGTACGCGCATCGATCGACAGACAACAACTGGCGATGCTGGGCGTCATGCTTTCTCGATCTGGAAAGGATCCCTGATGGGGATCAATGCTACTAAGGGAAGGGGGAAAGAACAACCAAAGACGTCGAGACTGGATCGGGAAAGGTGCGACCAAGCACTAAGAGGCCGGTAGACACACCTGGAGAGAGTGGTACCTCCTCCCATTAGCCTGGAAATTCATCTTGATTTCCTTTCCATGCTGCGAGCAATCTCAAAGCGGCCAACCCCCTGGCACTTGGCCTCCTCTGCTGTACCATATCCGTACTACTCCAACGTGGTGGCTGCACTGTGCGTACATGGTAGCCTCACTTCTTGCTTATGACGTACTCCTGGACGTCACAACCCCAAGTCACCGTTTGGGCCAGACCACGTTCCTCCCGCGTCACCACACAAACAAGGTCACCACCGCCCACGCCTTGTTGGAGCTCGAGTGCCATCCTCCTGCTATTATAAGACAATTCTCCTCGCGCTTCGACCGTGCTTCGGTTCTTCTGTCTTCTCAACAATTTTTCCCCTTGCCAACTCTAGCGACCGAAATTCTAGTCTGCTAGCTTTAAGGTCTACGACGTGATACCCCCCCCCCCCTCTACTAACCAATTATCCTGATACCCCCCCAATTTCGAGACCCCTAAATTCGCTTTCTGCTCGCCTTCTGCTTTTATTTCTCCCCTTTTCCACGATTGAAACAAACCAATTCTCTACCAAGAAAATCATTCCAATCATTAGCAACCATGGCTTCGGCTGCAGTAAACAGACCAACCGATGTCAAGCAGAAGGAGGCCGACGTGAACAGGAAGCTCCAGATCTATGGCATCATCAGTGCATTCCAACAGGGCAAAGTCCCTTCTGTATGTTTTTTTATTTTTTATTATTTAATATCCTCTTGGTGGTTTTCGTCCCCTAGCTGATCATCCAAACTCCAGAATGAGCAAATCGATGTCGCTCTGAACAGCTTCCTCGCCTCCAAGGCACTGTCCAACCCTTCGCCAAAGCTGTCTTCCGAGGGCAAGGCTCTGGTCTCAGATGTTCGCGATGTGGTTACGCAGGCCAAGAACCTCCTCCTGTCCAAGAACGAGGGCAACCTCTTGCAGGACTTTATCTGGCAGACCACGCAGTTCGACCCTAGTGTCGTGAGCACCCCCAATGCTCCCATCGACAAGGAGAACGCCAAGCAGCACGGCAACAAGGCCCTAGAGGGCATGCGAACCCTCGGAACCCTGATCATCACGAACGGACAGTTCCGAAAGCTTTGTTAGTCCCAAGTCCTTTCACATCATATTCACCTGCATATTTTCTTGTTGGCTGACAGGATGACCCCCAGTGAGCGATGCTACTATCCTGATCCGAGACATTGTGGGCGATGCGGCTATCAACGCTGCCGGCAAGGTGCGACCGGGCGAGGACAGGTTGGCTCAGATCGACCGCCCTGCCGAAGACAACACCTGGCATGACACCCCCGACTTCAGCAAGGCCAACCTGAAGAAGCAGGTTCAGAGCGCCTACAAGGGCAACGACCCCCAGAATGATGCCAATGCCATCGCTGGGGAGGGCTACGCTGCGGCCAAGGCCGATTCTGGCGTTAACGTCAACGCCGGTATTGATGCTGCCACCAAGACCGCTGAGGATCGCACCGGCTTCGCATCTGAGGATACCGCAGAGGCCAAGGAAGCCGCGCGGAAGCGCACCGCAGAGTACAAGGCCAGGACCCAGGAGTATCTCAAGAAGAAGATGCCCGAGGAACGTCGCGACCAGACAATCTGGCGCCTCAAGGTGAGACTCGACATCTTCCCTTTCTTCCTCCTCCCTTCTCCCCTGGGGGTGATGATGGACCATCCTTGAGACGCTCGCTAACGTACATAAAGAAAATGATTATTGAATGCCAGCAACACCCCGACTATAACGAGGCTATCTCTACGCTGCTGGACCTTGCTGAGCAGTACGGCAGCCATGGCAAGCAGCTGACGACCGGGGGAACAGGCGCCGTCAAGGACGCTAGATCTGCCCTGGCCCAGGCTGAAGCTGACCTCAAGACCCTCATCGAGCGTTTCGCCAATGGTACCAGCAGCAACGATCTATGGGACTCGGTCAACCAGATCTACGTCGACGCGCAGAATGACCCTGAGCTGAAGGACTGGTTCAAGGCTCTGGACAGGTACATTCGCCGTTGCCTGCAGGAGCAAGGCTACATTCTGGAGCCGGCCTCAACCCAGGACTGGAACAGACTGTACGATCACGGAAACTACTTGCTCCGACAGAAGTATAGGACCCACACCAACCGCATCGTGGACGAGATCAAGTTCCTCGCAACCCAGTTCGACGAGGATGTCCAGAACAAGAAGTTCGCCGAGTCCGTCAACAAGCTCTTCCTCGACCTTGGGAATGACGAGAACGGCAAGCCGGCGTTCAAACCCCACCTGCTCAAGGACCTGACAGAGGTCATCATTCCCTTGACCTTTGAGAAGATTGCGTACATCCCAATCCCGCGCATCGAGTACTCTGACCCCCAGGTCGATGCCGTCATCGAGAACCTCGTCCTGGAGAGCGACAACTTCATGCCCAACCTGCTCGAGATTCACAACGAGAACCACATGAGGTTTGGTCGCAAGAAGATTACTGGCCACCAGCAGCATGCCGTCGAGGCCAAGGTCTCGGGCATCCAGATGGATCTGCGGGACGTCTCTCTCTACCTCAAGAAGAAGCAGGGCTTCCCTTCCATTACCGATACCATGATCGCGGATATTATCTTGGCCGGCGAGGGTTTCAGCTTCACTATGAAGATGTCGACGGCCGGGAAGAAGGATACCAACAACTTCTTCAAGGTTGACAAGGTCGATGTCACCCTGAACGATATGAAGGTCAAGATCAAGAAGTCGAAGCACAAGCTGCTTTTCAACCTTGCCAAGCCCATCGCCCTGAAGGCCATGCGCCCTGCTATCCAGAAGGCCGCCGAGAAGGCCATCAAGGACAACTTCAACAAGGCCGATGGCTTCCTGCGCCAGGTGCAGCTCGAGGCCCAGCGTGCCCTCGAGGAGGCCAAGAACGACCCAGAGAACGCCCCCAACATCTACAAGCGCTACACTGAGGCGTTCCAGAAGCAACTGCTTCAGGGCAAGGAGAAGGCCAAGCAGGCCCAGCAGAAGCTGGATGACAAGAAGGTTAATGTGGCCGTCACCAAGGAGGACAGCATTTTCCCCAACGTTCACCTGCCTGGCGGAATCAGCTCCAAGGCTACCGAGTACAAGGAGCTTGCCAGAAAGGGAGAGAAGTGGGAGAGCCCCGTCTTCTCGATCGGTGCTGCCAACAGTATGTGATCTACTCACCCCCCCCCCCCCCCCCCTTCTTCCGGTGGCTTTTTTCTTCCTCCGAATTCTTCTAGCACGAGCAGTGGTACTAATACCCCGCACCAGAGAGCTCCGATATCCCAGCTGCGCCCAAGGTCACCCGTAAGCCTCACACCACGGGCGCCACCACAGGCGCGACCAACGGCGCAACCAACGGTCCTACTAATGGTGCTACTAACGGCGCTGGCTACCCTGTCCATGGTACTACCAAGCCGTTTGATCCCACTGCGGCGAACCCTGCTGCCGGTCTCACCACGGTCTCGTAGAAGGAGAACGACGATGATGACGACGACGACGATGACGGAACAACGACTGTGAAGCCATCCACGCCCACTCAGCCAGCAGGGCCGTCTCGAGCGTCAACGATATATCAAAATGCAGAAGAGTCTCTTTGAAAACGACTTTCCAGAGCAGGAAAATTTCTTTTGTCGGACATGCTTTTGTGCTTTATACCCGGTTGCAACCAAGATTTATATCATGATACCCGGCTAAGGGAAATCAGCATTACGGACATTGGACGGACGGTAATGATGATGGGGGAGTTCGTCGCTGTGTCGTCTACGCCTTTCACTATTGGGTTTTCCCTCCACTTTTTGTTTTTACCTCAGATAGGAAACAATGCTAGTGTATGCGAACTTGATGTACCAATTTCTTTTATTTTGTTTTGGGCTTCTGTGACGAGGCGCCAGAACTGTGCACACGAGTGAGAACATTCGATTGTCTTTCTTTGCTACCAAACGAGTACTCATTTTGGGATGCTGGCACCTTATGTTGTGGACGACAGGGTCCAGGAGTCTAGTGAAATCTGGGGGAGCTGTCAGTCCTATGCGGCACGTCCCGGAGCTGGTGGACTGACGACCGGGGCTGAATGGTCAGTGATGGCGAACTTCTACTTCGCTTACGTGGACTACTTCAGAGAGGAAGAGGCTAAACCAGATGGGATGTGCTTCCGAGCATGTCAGTGAGGGCGTACTTTGGGCAGTTGAATCAAGTCGGGGCGGTTTCCCGCTGGCACATGGTCTTTTGCCCCATGGAAGCCCGGTCGTGAGGGTTTCCATGCTTGGTTTTTTTTGGGGGGGTATGGGAATTGTGCTTGCGTTAATGAGGGTGATGAGGTCTTTGGGTATTGTTTCTCGTGCCCCATGTAAGATGGATGGAAAGAAAGGATTGTGGGACACAGCACCCACTGCAGTACTAAGCCTTGGAAGTATACTGTAGTATGAAGTAAAGAGGATGCGCGTGGTGGGGGGAATACCGGATCCAACATGATCTTCGGTTGTGTACGCCAAGCAGACTTTAATCTTCTGAGAAGTATTGTCCGTATATTAATATCGCTGCTTGGTATAGCGCCCCTTTTCTCTCTTAGGGCTCTTATTCAGGGCATTTAGAGAGCTGCCATTGGCTAACAACCCCTGAGGTTTCCCGCTTTTGGCAGGTCTTGGCGGCCTGGTTGGTAAATTTAAGTGGCTACAGGCCCGTCGATGGCTGCCCTGACTGACAATTCTCATTTACCCCTTCCAAACTTCTTCTTACATCAACTTCATTCGACTGCTGAACAGACCTCCCCCAAGACAAGATCCCTCAGGAACGCTGCCGACGTCGAAGCTGCACCAAAGGCCCGTCCCTCAGCGACACGAAAGCATCGTACGTCTGGTACTGGTCCACATTACGCCGACCAGCCTTACCAGAAGGATCCCCGCCGCCCAGGTTGCTCGCCTCGTCCCTGCGGATCTCAAACGAATAGATGATCTTGGCCAAGACGATGCTCATCTCGAGCCAGGCCAGGTTCTTGCCTGGACACCCTCTCGTCCCCGTTGAGAAGGTACAGAAGGCGCTCTCGGCAAGCGCGATGCTCTCCTCCGTGGCACCAGATGAGCTGTCGCCTGCGATCCACCGCTCCGGCCTGTACCTGAACGGCTCGGGGAAGATGTCCTCGTTGAAGCTCAGGCAGTAGTGTCCGACGCTCACATTGACGCCCTCGGGGAAGAAGTCGCCGTCGACAACCGTGCCGCCCTTGAGGACCCTGCGCACCCCCTCGGCGCCGACGGGTGGCGTCATCCGCAGGGTCTCTTGGATGACCACGCGGAGGTATGAGCAGGACTGCAGCGCCGGGCCCGACTCGATCTCCTGCGCGCTGGAGAACCTGGACAGCACCTCGCGCGCGAGCCTGGTCTGCACGTCCGTGTAGCGCGAGAGGTAGAAGAATAGGGCCGACATCACGATCGCCGTGGTGTCGGAGCCCGCGATGATCAGGGACTCGGCCTCGCCCCACAACTCCTCGATCGGGAAGCCCTTGCCGGTCTCGGGATCCTTGGCATGGAAGAGGTAGTGAAAGAAGTCTTTCCGGACCTCGAAGTCTGGGTCCTGGGAGGCCAGCCTCTGTGTCTCCTCCTCGGCCTTGGTGCGGTCTGTGAGGCATTTGCCCACAAAGGTGTTCCACTTGGCCAGCGCTGGAGGGGCAGCCAGCCCCAGAAGCCAGTCTAGACCTCGGCTCTTGGACCACACCCAGGCCCCAGCGAACGGCGAGTGGGCGATCTGCAGAGGATCAGTCGGTCAGTCGGATAGTCGGCTAGTCGGCCGGGCGGCTGGGAGTCGTCTCCAGCAGCAAGGATAGTAGTACAGGTCAGCGGAGCGGACGTACTGGGTGCATCAGCTGCAACATATCAGCCATCAACTCGGGCGCCTGTCTCATGCCGCTGTTAGGTTTCTTCATATCGAAGGGCTTCCCGAAGCAGAGATCGCCCAGTATGTCAAACACGAGCCAGTTGGCCCAGTCAGTCATGTTGAGAGAGCCCGACCACTCCTCGCCGGGCTTAATCTCCCGGCCCAGGATCTCCACCCACTCATCGGCATTTGCTACCACAAAGGGCTCCGCAGAGCGCAGTGCCTTGTCAGAGAACGCATAGTTGAGCACACGCCTCTTCCGTGTATGAATCGCTATATCTGTGCTGTTCCAGGTTGTCAGGGCCTTGGCATGGCGAGGCCAGGCATCGTAGTAGAGCCCTTTCTTCACGTTGCCCTTGGGCCCGAAGATGTGCTGATACGCCGACGGGGTGTTGATGAGGACGCTGTCAGGCCGGTACCGGAATGTTGGCCCTAAGTCACTCGTTAGCTAGACCATGGGCACGATCCGAGCGTTGGTCGGGGACGGGGCCTCTGGGCTACCATATTTCTCCTGAAGCTGCCAAAACCAGATGTGCCGATCTTGCTGGACAGTGTGCCAGTACGATGGGATTGTTGACAGGCGAGCCCAGAATGGTCCGGGGTACTTGGCAAGGGGATGAAAGTAGAGCCGGTATATTGCCGTAGCGAGCACGCCCGCGACGGTCAGCGAGAACAACAGAGCGAAGACATCTGCGCCCGTTACGCCTGCCAGGTGGTGGAAGAGAGGCATGGTCAGAAGCCAGGGACGCACAGACACACAAAAGAGAGAGAACAGAGAAAGCTGGCTGTCAACGGGGAGATTTGCTGTCTCGGCAGGAAGAGAGGGTTTCCTGGAGGAAGAAGGGGGAAACCTTTTTTTTGTTACATCCGTGGGTCTCTAGTATGACCTCTGCGTGACCAGGACGCGCAGCCTGCTCGACGAATAAGATCATGATCTTCCAAGCTTATCAAAGGACCCTGCACAAGCGACAGCCCACTGCATGCACATCGTTCGACGGAACACTTCCCCGTGCCCTGCACGCCATATCCGTTTCATGGGCCCCAAGGGACCCAGGGATATTTACTGTACAAGTATACCAATGGATCATATGGCCCGACCCGACCCAACTCATTGGAACACCGCCGGAACTACTCTCCCTATTCAGTCGACCTGATGTATGCAGTGGCACTCTAGATGTGATCTTGGATATCGGTACCCGGGAATAACGAAGTCCAGCCCGCTCAGTACGCATGGCTTGGTGCGCTGCTTTCCGGAAGGAGTTGACCGGTATGTTAGACGAACCAGAGAAAAAGATATTCCAGCACGTCAGATTTTTCATTGGCATAGCAGGTGGTTTTCTTCTCTTCTTCGGAATTTCATGGAACAGAGTCTTCCGCGGTCACATGTCAGGCCAGCCTTGAATGTGCTCAGGGTGGACTAAGCCATATGAGTTTCCCTTCAGTTCACTGTAAGTGAACCTCTTGTCTCCTTGCTGGCTCGTTGTCACTATACATTACTTTCTAAACGGTCTGTAGCTTGCCTCCTGCTCATGCAGGCCCAACAGGAGAAACATCTATGTAAACATGTTTGTGCGGTAGGGTTCTAGCTGAGTGCTCTTCCCTTTGGAGAAAACATGATAAATCCTTGAGACCTGTGAGGCAAGCGACGGCGGATTTGTCCGCGAAAACAGTGGAAACGGTGAGAAACCCCCTGAGAGTTTATAATCCTCCTGGCTCAGTTAGTCTCCACCAGAATGCAACACCGTTAACTCCCTGGCAATAAAACGTCCTGTAATTCCTTTTTATTTGGTAAAGCAGTGTCCGTCCGTCACATCTCAACCAGCACGGACGACGACGTGCGTTTAGGGGCTTGCAGATGGTTAAGTTCTGATGGATCCTTAAGACCAAGCACCCAGGCCGTTATGCGTCACTTTGTAAGGATCTATGAACGTTTCCTGATATTAAAGAGCATGATGCCTAGCGGCTGTGGACTGTTTAGATTGCAACGATAGTGCCTCGTCTGAAATGGCCTTGAATCCGTACGGGGCCTTTGGGGAAGACTAGCAGGCTGGTTGTTTCTTCTTTTTTTCTTCTTCTTTTCGTTGCTCCTCCCCTAACCCAAGATCGCCACAACAATTGATAACCAAGTTCTTGGGATTTTCAGCATTGTTTGTCCCTCCCATGTCCGAGACGCGGAGCGAGTTCTTCGCCCGGCTTGATGGCTCGGCCATCTCGACCTATATCCTGGTGATGATCGTCGTGCCACTGAAGTTATGGTGTCGGATAAGCCGCCAGCGCTCGTTGTCGCTGGGGTGGGATGACGTGATGACCGTACTTGCATTATGCTCTATCAATGCCTTCTTTTACGTCTGCAGAGTTGGTAAGTCGCCTGTGCCCTCCTCGGACAACAAATGACCTTTCAATGCCAGAGCGAAAAGAGAGGGGGGGGGGGGGAACTGAGCACTTGACTAACAAGGCAGTAACTAGGAATGGGACCCAGCCTCGCAAAGCATTATCCGTCAGAAGTGTTGGCTAACGAGGCCATCGACTTCCTGAAGTACCTCTTCGCCGGGGAGGTGCTCTACGTCACGTCGCTCGCCACGATCAAGTACTCTATCCTGCTCTTGTACTGGCGAATCTTCTCGGTGGCCTCGAGGATCCCTATAGCTATTGCGTTCTCTATAGTTACTGGCTGGGCGATCGCTATTGTAAGTTTATTTATATATGTATATAAAGAAAGAAGAAGAAGAAGAAAAAGAAAGAAATGAACCACCCCCTCTCTCAACAACCGAAAGGGGGGAGAGAGAGAGAGAGAAACAACCTCCTCCCCCTTAGTATCAGAGAGTAGCTGTTAATAAGAACACCAACGCCAGCTCTTCCTTATCATATTCGCCTGCGACCCGGTACAGGCCTCCTGGGACGTCACGATCACCAACCGCAAATGCATCAGCCTCCACGCGGTGTACCTGGCCACGTCGACGCCGAACGTGGTGACAGACGTGCTGGTGCTCCTCCTCCCGCTACCCTACATCTACCGGCTACACGCGCCGACGGCGCAGCGGCTCGCGATCGCGGGCATGTTCTCGCTGGGGTGCTTCGTGTCGGTGGTGTCGATCGTGCGGCTGACGATCCTGGTGCGGATCCCGCTGACGTCGGCGGACACGACGTACAACGTGCGCGAGGTGATCATCTGGTCCATCATCGAGCTGAACATCGGGCTCATCGGGGCGTGTCTGCCGAGCATGAAGCCGGCGCTGCGGCTGCTGGGGCTGGACCGCATCTTGCCGGGGCTGGCGTACTCGGCTAGAAGGCCAGGGCACGGAGGAGGAGGAGGAGGGACGGGGACTGTGACGACGATGACATCGAGGGGGACGGGGCCCAAGAGGCTGACGAATGAGAGGCGGCGGCCGCGCAGGAAGGGCCTGACGGGGGGGTTGTTCTCGACGCTGGCGGGGATGACGAGGTGGGATGAGGAGGAGGATGCCTTTGAGATGATTCAAGACCCCTCTGTTGGGGAGGGGCAGAAGGAGGAGGGCGGTGCCTCTTCCTCTTCTGGAGGGGACAATAAGGGGGATACGGATGTTGATACGGTTCATAGTGTGGAGGAGGGCCAGAGGAAGATGGGCGTGGGAGATGGGCACGTAGTGAGAAGGCAAGATAGAAGTTAATCAGATGATGGGAGACTTAGTTGTAGGATCATAATCTGGAATACATGGGCTGATGGGACAGACTTTGTTGGCTGTCATGTTCCCAAGTGAAGGTGCAGGGAGTTCTTATGTATCACTGATGTGCACACCACAGAATGGACTTTCGACACAAGGAGAAAGAAACTATATTATGAAATGTACCCTATCTAAAGAAGACAGGAAAGGGCATCTTTTCAGACCATTTTCTAATTCAAAAAAAAAAGAAGAATGTTCCGTATGAGTGCTTCATAAAAGGGATGCTGCACATTGTCTATCTGTCACCCTCCTCAATGTATTCTGCAACATGGGAAAGCCAATTGGTGGTTCTCACTGCCCATTCTTTCCTGAGCCCATGTACTCGCTTTCTCTAGGCTTTTGAGAGTGAAATCATTAGGTGAGATCACTGTGCTGTGGCTTTGTCTGGATCATCTGGCTGCGCTGAAGATCTTTCACATGCTACATACAACAATATATTATTATACCTGATGACCTTGCCCTTTGAAGTATTCGAAAGAGGCAGCACATAGTAAGTAGTATTCAGGGCTTTTGGTGTCCCGAGTCAGAGTTAAGGAGAGACCGAGTCACCACGCCAAGATAGTAGCAAGTATAATGTATGTTTCTAGCAGGCAGGACCTGTCGCCCCCTATCGTCTTATCAGCTCTTTCGAAACAAGATCTACCAGCCGGACCCGCAGCGCCTTCCTCAGGTCAGCGCGGTGCAAATTATCATGACGTCTCTCGTCCATCCCGATTCTTGTTGAACAAGGAAGGCTCAACCTCTGCGGTGGTTTGAAGGGCGCAAACTCGTCATTCCTCGTGATGCGACCTCTTCAACTTTGGGGTTGAGGAGGAATAGAGAGGCGACCTGCTTGCGCGAGAGAGACCGAGACGACACACTGCAGCTGGTTTTGAGGGGTCTTTTCCCCCTCCTCCCACAACTGACCGAGGAACAGAAGGAGAGCAGGAGGTGAAAAGGAGGAAGAGGAGGAGGGAAGAGAGAAAGAGAGGGCGTGTATATGTCACCACCCGTCCCAGTACAACCTTACACTGCATTTGCGCGTGCCCAGGTGTCATCGCCGGGTCGCACTCTCCAACGCACTGCAACATGACGACCACTGGCCACCGCGACGGTTACTGGATGCCAGACCAGTACACCCACTTCCGCTCTCCCACTCCGCATGGTGTACCGTACGACGAGAACGAGCACGAGCACGAGCATGACAATGCGCACGAGCAGCACGGCCATGTCCCACGCATCCTGTCCTCCCCCCTGCACGACCGCCCCAGGCGCACTTCGCAGCACGCCCCCACCGCCGTCAGCTACGACATCCCCGACTCCTACTACAATCTCGACGAGGTCGAGGACCCCCTACCCGTGCAGAACCCTCACGGCCCAGAGGTCATCGGCGTGGGACGCGAAGATGGACACACCCTGCGCCAGTTCACAAACCGCGGCCAGCGCTCCTATAGCATCCCCACGAGCATTCCTGCGTCGTCGCGGCGCCCGTCCACCGCCCAGCCAAGCCCGGCACAGCAGCAGCAGCAGCCGCCCTCGCCCTCGCCCCATGACCGCGCGCTGCGCATGCCCGGGGCGACCTCTGCTACCGCGCGCCAGGAGCACCAGGACGCTCTGAGGCGGTATGCATCCAACCACTCGCGCCGCTCGCACGGCTCGTGGGGCTCTGGCTCGCGCAGCGAGCGCAACGAGAGGCGTGCGTCGCGCCGGCAATCCGTCAGCTATGATGTCCCCGATTCGTGGCTCAACCTTGGCGAGGTGTCCGACACCGGGCCGGTGCAGAACGTGGACGAGGGGTCTATATACCAGTACAGGAGCCTGGAGGATGAGCGCGCGAGCGATCAGCAGTATATCGAGGGCAGGGCTGCCCTGAGGGCCTCATCATCGGCAGGAGGCGGCGCCCCAGAGGATGTACAGGAGAAGCCCCCGAGGCCAGACGACGAGGAGGTGCGGGTCTCTCGGTGGGCGACACAGCTCTACGCCATCTCGTACCTGGTCTTCTTCTCCCTGCTCGGGACCCTCGCCCGGCTCGGGCTGCAATGGCTCACCGACTACCCCGGCGCCCCGGTCTTCCCCTCGGTCTGGTTCAACTTCGGAGGCAGCGTTGTCATGGGCTTCCTATCCGAGGACAGGATGCTCTTCCGCGAGGAGTGGGGAACGCCCACCTACGAGCTGGCCATCCAGAAGGCCAGGGGCGCGGAGAGCAACGGCTCCGACACCACGGCCGCCGTGGACCTCGCCGCCGCGAAGAAGGCCCACCAGGCCACAAAGAAGACCATCCCGCTGTACATCGGCCTGGCTACGGGCTTCTGCGGCTCCTTCACCTCCTTCTCGTCCTTCATCCGTGACATCTTCCTCGCCTTGTCCAACGACCTCGCCGTGCCCGGCTCCACCGCTGCTACCGTCCCGCGGAACGGCGGGTACTCCTTCATGGCCCTCATGGCCGTCGTCATCATCACCGTCACCGCCTCTCTGTCGGGTCTCTTCGTCGGCGCCCATCTCGCCATCGCCTCGGAGCCCGCTATCCCCTCCCTGCCGTACTCATTCATGCGCAAGTTTGCAGACCGCCTTGCCGTCCTGCTGGGCTGGGGATGTTGGGTCGGCGCCCTGCTGCTGACCATCCTGCCCCCTCACGAATACTACCGCGGCGACGCGACCTTTGCGCTCCTCTTCGCGCCGCTGGGCTGCCTGGCCCGCTTCTATACCTCCCTGGCGCTCAACGGCCGCAGGTCTTCCTTCCCGCTGGGCACCTTTGCCGTCAATGTCTTCGGCACGGCCATTCTGGGCATGGCGTGGGACCTGCAGCGCGTCCCGCTCGGGGGCGTGATCGGCTGCCAGGCCCTGCAGGGCATCGAGGACGGGTTTTGCGGGTGCCTGACGACCGTGTCTACCTGGGTGTCTGAGTTAGCCTCCCTGAGGAGGAATCATGCCTGGTTCTACGGCGCGGCCAGCGTGCTGGTCAGCCTCGGGGTGATGGTAGCGATCCTGGGCGGCCTGCGGTGGACTCATGGCTTTGCAACTTTGCAGTGCGTGCACTGAGATCTTGCGTGTGTGACACAGATATGATATCCCGCTGTTATGGTCCCTAAATTTTCAACTTTTTTATTGATCTACAAAGCGTTCATCGTACACGGGAAAGCATCGTGATATTCTCTTCAAGAATCTAGTGTCAGAGACCTTGGCGGTTTGGTTTATACATATATTATATATATATATATATATATATATATATATATGGCTCTGGAGTTTCACAATCTCTTGGTTGCTTTAGGAGCAGAAGAAGGTGGTCTTTCAAACATCATGTCAAACCCATCTCTCTCTCTCTCTCTCTCTCTCTCTCTCTCTCTCTCTCTCCACTCTCATGGCTCCTCATCAGCCGCTTCTTCGACCAACAATGTTGAAGTTGCCAAACCCCAGCCCAGAAAACTCTTAGCAACTATAAGTCGAATCCAAGAAGGTATTGCCAGTCGCGCAAGTGCCGCTGTCATAGAGTGCCGTCGCTGCAATGGATAGTCAGCAAAAAAAGGGCACTCATTTTCTTTTCTCGCTCTCTCTCTCCTCTGTTTTAAAGGCGGTTGGCATTTCAAGACAAGGGACGATTTCACTTACTAATGACAGTCAGACCCTCAGGCGGGTCAACGACAACCTCCTGCTCCGCCGAGGGCGTGAGGTCGTCTTCGCAGTTGACCTGGTCGTTGCCGCCATTGACACAATCATTGTTGGGGCTCGTCCAGATGTCGATGTGGTACTTGCCCGGCCAGTCATCGATGCACTGCTCGCACTCGTCCTCCATGCGGAGGTACTTTTTCAGGTACGGCAGGTAGACCACCTGGCACGGGGTGAACTCGTCGGGCGAGCTGGCAAAGGTGAGGGGGTCCGCGTAGGATCCGTCGCCGCCGGCCGTGTAGCCGCGGCCGCAGTCGTAGGCTATGTCGCAGCCCGAGGGGGAGTTGTCGGGCTCGCCGTAGAAGGTGATCTCGGAGGTTACGGTGGAGCAGGACTGGGCGAGGCCCGTGAAGGTGGTGGCCACCAGGAGGGCGAGGGTGGTGATGGAATGCATGTTGGCTTGGGCTCCTTGGTTGCTATGGGCTTAGTAGAGTGTTTTTCTTCTTGTTGTGTGGATGATGGAGTTGTTGGCATCAAGCGGTTCTTGACAAGTGAGGTTGGCCTTCCTATTTGTATTCTTGTCCGTCCCGGCTGAGATGGGGGGCATATAAGGCTGGGAATCCGCAAAAGAACTTCATGAAATCCATCATGTTCAGGTTGATCCACTGAAGCTTCCAGATGTGGGATGATTCTGCGAATGTGCCAATCTGCCTGACCATCCTTTTTTTTTTTTTTTTTTTTTTTTTTTTTTTTTTTCTAATTTTTTTTTTTTTTTATTTTTTTTTTTTGTTTGTCTTCTAGTGGGTCCCCCAACCATCCCAAGTGGTGGTTATTATTATTTTT
>JACWRQ010000502.1:0-26593 GCA_014849955.1 Cryphonectria carpinicola | reverse complement strand
GGTTAGTGGCTTATTTAGGGGAGAGCAGACGGGATCCCAAGTTTTCCACTACCTATGGTCGTATGTGCTGGAAACAACCCACTACAGGCTTATAAATGCATAACAGGTGGTGCTGCTACGACTGGGGATTCATATTTTATTTTATCTTTACAACTCTTGTTCAGCACACCTCGACATAACACACTAGCAATGTTACACCTCAAGAGCACACGTCCACAGTAAAAGAGTCCGGCGGTGGATATTTGGATTTGGGAACGAAGAAGAAGAAAGAAAAAAACGCTGTTATCCCGTGGCTGCGGAGGCATTCTGCACCCGTAAAAGCTTGCTTATTCTGTCCCCAGAAGGTTGTCTGACCGGGACCGTGGGCCTCTCTCTACTACGTACTACTCTCTCTCTCTCTCTCTCTCCCTCCCCCAACGTTTGGTTCATGCAAGTGTAAAGTCAGCTGTTGTTCTATCTAAGGTCGAAATGAAAAGTGTGGAGTTATGCAGGTGGGTGGATCAACCCTTTTCTATCTTTCCTCTGTATCCCTTCCCTTTTTTTTTTTTTTGGTTGAAAGCATGGGGTGGGGTTTTTAACCTTATCGATTGGACTGTATTTATCCTGAGCTGACCTGACGGATGGATGATCTCGAGACCATCCCTTGTCTCGTCAAGGTAGGCAACAGGTTCCAGAGTTCTTATGGTAGCATCAAGCGCCAGAGTGGCGAGAAGAGGAGAAAGGAAACTGTGATAGCGTTGCCAGGGAACAAAGAAAGAAAAAAGAATATCATGTCCCTATGGTAATTACGAAATACATAGAAGGGGGGGGTATGTGTGCAACCCCGCCTGATAAGGTAACAAGCAAGCTTATATATGGGCACGCAGCGGTTACGACGTTTCCTCATGCAAGCAAGATAGCAAGACTGCAGGTGGGCCAATTATGTGGTGCAGCAGCCAGCGGGAGCGCAGCATGGGTGGGTGGGTTTTAGTGGGTTGGGGGGGGGGGGCATGGGTTGGGTACTGAATGTTCGCCTAGAATTGGGAGGCCCACGGGTTTTGCAGGGGGGCAAGGGGGGGGGGCGGTTGGTGGTGGTGGTGGAGGAGGAGAGACTAATGAGCTTCTTTCTCGCTCTCTAAGTAATGCACACCACAACCATACTTTGCCCTCTCTCTCACTCACTCTCTCACTCTTGCTCACTCATCTCACTCACCCACCTGCCACCCTCTTTTCTGCCTTCCCAACCAAATCTTCCCCTCTCCTCTCCTCTCCCCTCCCTCAACTCTTGATCTGTGCCTCTCCCGCCCTCTTTGCCGTGTCTGCTACTGGCCTTGGCGTCTCCTTGCGTAACAACTCTTTTCTCTCGTATTGATCACCCTTGAATTCCTTAGGGTATCTGAGTCGTCAGCACTGCTGAAACCCTTCTTATCCGTCACCTCGTATCTCATATCATACAACCTCTACTGCTACTGCTACTATTACGACCACTGATCAGCAGCGCGGCCCGTTGAATTCAACCAACTCCTCGTCGATCGGGTCTTCGGCCCAGTTACGCTCGTTAGCAAACCCACTCGCCGCCGCCTCCTCCTCCTTCCGCCTCTTTGTGTGTGTGTGTGTGTTGTCTGGCTGCCCGGCCCTGTCGGGACTGCGTTTGGTAACATCAATCATCCCACGCGAACAACTTCCCAGCGATCTGGAGAGCAACGACCCGGCCCCTTCCCCAAGAAGACGCCACTTCTCTTTCTTTCTTTCCTCTGCCGCGGTTTCATTCCTGCCTCGTTCCTGCATACAGCGACCAGCTAGAACCAACCACCTTCTACTCCGGGTCCCACGAACTGTTCTCTTCTCTTCTTACCCACCCACCCACACCCCTTCGGACTTTAGATCACTTTATTTATTTACCTCCTGACGTCGCACCACAATTGTTTCGGCTCACGGCGTCCTGAAGTGGTTGGCCTTTCGATCTCGACAGTTGCACACATATACACACGCGCACGCGCACGCGCACACGCACACCACAGTAGACATTGCGCATCGCCGCGACGCCCTCTTCGAGATTATTTCCCCTTACCTCTTCGAACCAATTGCTATCGCGGGTCAGCTCGAGACCAGCTTCCTCCTCCTCATCCCTCCTTCTCCTCTCGGACCTCGGAAGGAAAATCGTTGCTCCCTCTCGTGGGATTGCGCCGTCGGGTCGATCTCCCCTTTGTGTATGGTTTTGTAACAATTCGCGCCCTGTGGAAAGGGATTCAGAAGAGAAAGGAGCGGCGCCGGCGCGATGGCAGCAATGAGGAGAAGTCCAGTCGCGCTCGGAGCCCTGCTCTGGGCCCTGCTCTGGTGTCAGGTGCAGGCATTCTACATCCCTGGTGAGTTTGAATCTCTCTCTCTCTCTCTCTCTTTCTTTGGGACGACGTCCTGACATGTTGTGTCCCCCCCCCCCTCTTCCCCCTCCCACAGGATGGTCCATCAAGTCGTACCACCAGAACGAGCCGATTCCCCTGATGGTCAACAAGGCATACTCGGACAACACACAGCTGCAGTATGCCTACAACGACCTCCCCTTCGTCTGTCCCCCTACCGGCCACCACCACCCCGGCGCAGGTCTCTTCTCGGGCCAGAGCATCTCGCTCAACCTGGGCGAGGTCCTCCGCGGCGACCGCATCGTCATATCCGATCTCGAGCTGGCCATGCTCAAGGACCAGGAGTGCCGCCTGCTGTGCAACCGCGAGATCAACAGGCGGGACATGAAGTGGGCGCGGGACCTCGTCCGCGACGGCTATGTCGTCGAGTGGATCGTGGACAACCTGCCCGGCGCCACGAGCTTCGTCACCGTCGACAAGACGCGCAAGTACTATGCCGCCGGCTTCAAGCTGGGGTTCACCGACACCTCCTCCGGCAAGCCGCGCCACTTCCTCAACAACCACCACACCATCGTGATCCGGTACCGAGACGCGCCGGGCAGGGCCGGCGGGCGGGGCGACAAGGTCATCGTCGGGTTCGAGGTCTACCCCAAGAGCATCGGCCCGGCCAACAGGCGCAACAAGGACGGGTGCCCCGCGGACCTGCAGGGCGTCGACCAGGCCTTCGAGCTGTACATGGCCCCCAACGAGACGGTCAGGGACGCCGCCTACGAGCTCTGGTCGCAGTCCTCGTACCAGCCCGAGATCGACCTGGAGAGCCTGGACGACGACGCCAGGGCGACCATCCCCTTCACCTACTCGGTGTACTTCCGCGAGGACAGCACCATCGAGTGGGACAGGAGGTGGGACCTGTACTTTGTGAACCAGGAGGAGGGCTCCCGGATCCACTGGCTCGCCATCGTCAACTCCTTCATCATCTGCGGCCTGCTCACCGGCATCGTCCTGATGATCCTCGCCAAGACCGTGCGGACCGACATCAAGGCGTACAAGGACGCACGTGCCGAGGAGGGCAAGCTGAGGACCAGGAGGACAACAGCGCCGAGGGTGCCGCCTGCCGAGAAGGCGCCCGGGCTGCTCGACCAGGGCACCGGCGACGGGGCCGACAAGGACGCGGGCAAGGGGTACTGCTCGGACGACGACGACGACGAGGCGCTGGAGGACGTGACGGGCTGGAAGCTGCTGCACGCCGACGTGTTCAGGGCGCCCAGGCTCGGCTGGATCCTGGCGCCGCTGGTCGGGTCGGGCATGCAGCTCCTGTTCATGGCCGTGGGGCTCGTGGCCCTGAGCGCGCTGGGCATCCTGAACCCGAGCCTGCGCGGCGGGTTCATCAGCTTCGGGTTCGGGCTGTTCGTCTTCGCCGGCCTCTTCTCGGGCTACTACTCGGCGAGGGTGTACAAGACCTTTGGCGGGCAGGACTTTGTCAAGAACGCGCTGGTGACGGCCGTGCTCTTCCCGGGCCTGGCGTTTGGTCTCATCTTCATCCTGAACCTGTTCGTCTGGGCGCAGGCCTCGAGCACGGCCATCCCCTTCGGCACGCTGATCGCAATCCTGTTCCTCTGGCTCTTCATCCAGCTGCCGCTGGTCTACGTGGGGTCCCGGTACGGCTACGTGCGCGGCGGAGCGTGGGAGCACCCGACCAGGACCAGCCCGGCGCCGCGGCAGATCCCACAGCAGGTGTGGTACATGAGGCGCACGCGGTCGGTGCTGCTGGCGGGGCTGATCCCGTTCGCCGTCATCTTCATCGAGCTCCTGTTCGTGTTCCAGTCCGTGTGGCAGGACAAGAGCGGCTACTACTACGTCTTTGGGTTCCTGTCGGTGGTGTCGCTCATCCTGATCGTGACGGTGGCCGAGACGACGGTGGTGACGGTCTACGTCCAGCTGTGCGGCGAGAACTACCAGTGGTGGTGGCAGTCGTTCCTGGTCGGGGGCGCCAGCTCGCTCTGGATCTTTGCGTACTGCATCTGGTACTACTTTGCCAAGCTGCACATCACGGGCCTCGTCAGCTCGATGCTGTTCTTCACCTACAGCTTCATAGCCTGCCTGGTGTATGGTCTCCTGACGGGGACGGTGGGCTTCCTGAGCGCGTATGCCTTTGTGAGGAGGATATACGGGTAAGTTCTTTATATTTGGGGGGGGGGGGTTGGATATCATTTGATCACCCACATATGATTGAGAGAGAGAGAGAGAGAGAGAGAGAGAGAGAGAGAGAGAGAGAGGAAAGGAAGAAGAAGAAGTCTGTCATTAGGATTTCAGTGTGCCAGTGCTGACAAAAAGACATCATTCATAATAGTGCCATCAAGGCGGACTGAAGGGCCTCCCCCCTCAGTATATAGCCCGCGCTGGAGAGAGAGCGAGAGAGAGACAAGAGATATATATATATATATATAATATTGCATGAGCGTGGGCCGGCCGGCGAGGTAAGGACGAGCTGAGACTTTTTGGAGATGTTCACTGCATCGATAGCGGCGCATGATTTTTTTATTCAATTATTTAAGGCATGAGTTACAACTCTGACGGCGTTTTATGGAGAGGGGGGGTGGGGGGGGGGAGGGGAGAACCTCGAACGGACCCCGTTGGTATTTTATTCTTCTTCTTCTTGTTACTATTGGGCACGACGACCATGTGCTCTGGTCAGAGGACTCACCACAAACGATTATGAGGAAACGCAAGGAGAAGAAGGAGGAGGAAGAAGAAGAAGAAGAATCTACATATGACGAAACAGCCAGTTATGATGTTTGGAAGTTGGAATACCGCTTCAATAATTAACTGTAGTCTCTAATGAACAAAACACACATTTATGAGTACTTTTGTCAACTCCCTCTTGTTCAGAATGACAAAAATAGTAACAATAATAATGATGATAATAATAATAATCAGAAATCAGACACCAGAACTGCATCATGTAGAATTGTAGAACAACACTCAAGAATGGACCATGAATACTAAATACTCGAGTACTTTTATTTATTTCCCCCTCCTTGCCCCGCTCTTTCCTTAGGAGGACCTCGGGTTCCACCAAGCACCTGCCACTTGAATGGTACGCCCCGAGGTCGGTGACACTTTCCGCCTCATCCATTTCCATGTTTTCCTCCCCGTCTTTTTCTCAACACACTCACCTTTTTACTTGCGCCCCTCCTCTCTCTCTCTCTCTCTCTCTTTTTGTCGTTTATCCTGCGTATGTTCTCAGAAACTTCTTGTTGGTCTCGTTCTCCATAACAAGTACACGACGCCTCTGGGTTTTTTCTTCTGTTGCGCCTTGACTGCCTCAAAACTTCAAGATCCATACATATTTGGACTCGAATCCTAGCGACAGCAGCGACAGCAGCGACAGCAGCAGCGACATCGAATACGAGCACAGCCAAGATGGATACTCAAGAGTTCAAGGACGCCGCCAAGGCCTCTATCGACCATAGTAAGTCGGAAACCCCCCCCCCCCCTTTCCCACCTCTTCTCCTCCCCCTTCCTTCATCTCAAAGGTTCTGCAGTAATCAACACCAAGGCTGACTGACTCCCCTCAGTCGTCGACTACTATGAAAACATCACGGACCACAGCGTCGTCTCCCAGGTCGAGCCGGGCTATCTCCGCCAGCTTCTCCCCATGGCCTGCCCGGAGGAGCCCGAGTCCTGGGCCGCCATCCGGCGCGACATCGACACCCAGATCGTCCCCGGGCTCACCCACTGGCAGTCTCCCAACTTCTTCGCCTTCTTTCCCTGTCCGGCCTCGTACCCGTCCATCTTGGGCGAGCTGTACTCGGCCGCCTTTACCGGCGCCTGCTTCAACTGGGTCTGCTCTCCGGCCGTCACCGAGCTCGAGACCATCGTGCTGGACTGGCTCTGTCGTCTGCTGGGCCTGCCCGCTACCTACCTGTCCACGGGGCCCACGAGGGGAGGTGGGGTGATCCAGGGTGCGGCTAGCGAGGCTGTGCTCACGGCCATGGTTGCAGCGCGGGACAAGTACCTGAGCGAGACGCTGCCCTCCCCCCCTACTGCTGCTGCTGCTGCTGCTGCTGCTGCTGCTTCCCAGGGGAGGAGAGGCGACGAGGACGAGGACGAGGAAGAGGCCGAGACCGAGGCCGACCAAGAGTACGAGGACCTCCTGATGCGCAAAAGGAGCAGGCTGGTCGCCCTGGGCAGCTCCGCCTGTCACAGCTGCACCAAGAAGGCCGCCAAGATCCTCGGCGTGCGGTACCTGTCCGTGCCGGCGAGCAGCGCGTCCGGGTTTGCCATGACGGGCGATGCGCTGCGGGGTACGCTGGAGCTGTGCAGGCGGAGAGGATGGGAGCCGTTCTTCCTCACAGCCGCGCTGGGCACGACGGACACTTGTGCGGTGGACGACATGGGAGCTATTGCAGAGGTCTTGGCCGAGTGGAGTCGGGACTTTCCTGTGTCTTCCCCCGCCGCGCCGGCTGCTGCTACGAACGGGACTAACAACAGCGAGGACAATGCCGACGATAGCAATGCCGCCGCCCCTACCAGAAAAAAGGGTGAGATCTGGGTCCACGTCGACGCCGCCTACGCAGGCGCCGCGCTGATCACCCCGGAGGCTCGCGAGGCCGTCGGTGCCCACCACACGCGCCACTTCTACTCCTTCAATACCAACATGCACAAGTGGCTGCTGACTAACTTTGACGCCTCGTGTCTCTGGGTGGCCGACCGCCGCTGGCTCGAGGCCGCCATGTCCTCCGAGTTGCACGTCTTCCGCAACACTTACAGCGACGGCGGGCTCGTCACTGACTACCGCAACTGGCAGATCCCCCTGGGCCGCCGCTTCCGCAGTCTCAAGGTCTGGTTTGTGCTGCGGAATTATGGCGCGAGGGGGCTGCGGGACTATGTGTGTCGGGGGATCCGCATGGGGGAGATGTTTGCCGGGTGGTTGAAGGAGGCTGGCAGCGGGAACATGTTTGAGATCCTGACGGGCCCGGCGTTTGCGCTCACCGTGTTTAGGGTTGCGGGTGCAGACGAGGCGCAGGCAAACGCGCGCACCAGGCGGCTGCACGAGGAGGTCAACGCCACAGGGCGGATCTGGGTCACGGGTACCGTGCTGGAGGGCAAGTTTGCCATCCGGGTCATGACGGCGAACAGACTGACGGAGGAGAGCCACGTGAGGGGTGCGTTTGAGCTGATCTTGAAGACGGCGGAAAGGATTGTTCAAGATATATAGTTTGGAGAGAAAGCGATAGAAGAAAGAGCTTGGTAGTAGAAGAGACCCTTGTCATTATATTCTTTGTTAGGTCATGGCTATTTCATGGTTTCTTGGTAATGCATGTTATGCTCTCATGTGTGTGCGTGTGCGTTTATCTGCTTGTGCTTTCCATTTTCTTCTCTTGTCCCTGTTAACGCCCCTCGTATGCATGAAAAAGAAGAAGAAGAAGGGGGGGGGGGAAGAAGAAAGAATCATCTAACCAAACCCCCCCCCCCCGCCGGGGGGAATCATGCATTCTCTTTTCCACCAACCATGCAGGGCCCATTTGATGCTACCCACTTGAAACCCAAGCTCATATACCGATGCGCCGCGAAAGAAAACAGCTACCAATCACTCGACCGTCTCCTCGCCCGCGGCCGCCTCGAGTAATCATCCATCACACCCCCCCTCCCGCCGCGACTATACCCGTACGACGGCGAATCATAGTCATCATAGTCGTAATTGTAGCCACCACCGCCACCGGCAGCACCGGCAGCAGCTGCAGCAACACCAGGAGGGGGAGGGGGAGGAGGAGGCGAAGTGAAGAACTCGTCGTCCCTCGCGCGCCGACGATAACTCCTCCTGTCCGCTCTGTTGTTGTTGTTGTGATCACGCTGCTGCGCCGGCCCGCCGCCCTGGCCTCTCTCCAGCATGTCTGCCCTCCTCAGCCCGCCGTCGCGCTGCGCGGGCCTGTCCCTGTCCCTGTCCCTGTCCCTGTCATCCTCGTGGTGGTGGTAGTAGTCTTCTTCTTCATCATAGTCTCGCTCCTTTCCTCCCCCTTCTCCTTGCGACCTGCTCCGCCGCCCTTCCCGCCGACCACCCTGCTGCCCTTTATTCTTCTTCCCACTACTACTACCACCACCACCACTTCTCCCGCCACGCTTCCTGCTGCTGTCCTCGTCCTCGCCCCCCTCCTGCCCCTGCCCCTGCCCCTGCCCCTGCCCCTGCTTCCTCTCCTCCGCCCTCTCCACGTCCTTGGTGACATCGTACGCCAGCCCGATCCCGATCAGCCCGAGGATGACGGGGGGAACCCAGCCGTAGCCGTGTTCCTTCTCGAGCTCCTTGCGTATGCGGCGGTGTTCTGGGTGGGCTTTGGAAGGGCGGGGGTCCGGGGGGAGGAATTTGCGGGTGGGCATGGTTTTTTTTTCTTTCTTTCTTTTTTTATTTTATTTTATATTTTTTCTTAAGGAAGAGTTGGGTTCGTCTTGGAAAGAAGGAGAGGGTTTGGTTGGTTGGTTGTTCTTGAGAGGGAGATTGAGAGAGAGAGAGAGAGAGCGTGTGTGTGTGTGTGTCTCGTGTATCAAGGAAAGGGGAGGAATAACGGCGAGAGCTGAGTTGATAGCGTGGTGATGTTTTGTGGGGAAGAAGAAGAAGAAAAAAAGGGAATAAAGTCGAACTGTTGTCAAAGATTGTATGATAAATAAAGGCAAAAATAGTATTCAAAGTTGGGTTTTGTCCCGGCAAGGGACCTCTGTCTTGTCTTTTTATTGGGGTCAAGGACAAAAGTATAAGAAGAAACGAGACCCCCGGCAGTTACGTGACGAAGGATGACAGCTCTGCTCATATAGTAATAATAAGTACATCACGAGGATCTTATACTGTACCATCCATAGTAGCGTTATGATATAATCCCCGCCTCTCTCTCTCTCTCTCTCTCTTTCGGAACACAAACCAAACCTTGTAACTACCTGAGTGAGGGAGGGAGTGACTGAGTGGACCTTGCATGCCCCGGTCGAGACATTTTCTTTCCACTAGGCAGGCAAAACAAAAAGTAGCTGTACGACTTGAACTGATGCCATCGTTCCAGAGCGTGGGAAAGAAAAGAGTGTATGGCAACTGGGGGGGAAGACGACTAGGGGGCTTGTTTGGAGGGTGATGTCACTTTTAAACATGGGTTTGAGGCCATCGTTGGGCTGGCACGCTGGCTTGAAGGGGGGGGGTGGACGTCACGGGTCGAAGCGGGTCAGCGGTGTGTGGAACGCCCCCCTCCCCCCTCCCAAAAGTCCACACCGAAACCTTCCACCGCGGGGCTGACCAACCGTGCCGATGACGTATCCAGAATTCCTCGGGCGGCCGCTGGCATTCTTTGGGGGAGCACGGCTGGCTACCGTTCTTCATTTTTCCTTGATACACATCGTTGTACGACGCACGGCAGTGGGGGTCGTATGTGGGTAGTGGGATTGATCGATTTTGAGCACCGTGGTGGGCATATTTTTGTTTTGCTGCAATGAATCTCGCGCGTTTCCGATCTGTTGTCACCCTCCCAAGTTACAGATCATCACCAAAAAATTGCGACAGATGGGGAGGGAGCCAGTATTCTTGGGATGTCTGTCTCGGGACCGGCCTTCGTGCTACCGCATGGCGTCAGGGCTGGTGGAGCTCCCCCCCCCCTCCCCCCTCGCCCCCGCTCCGAAAAGGATCCCCCATGTCTCTGCTGAGCCTGCAGCGCACACTTGCAGACTGAATAGACGTCCGTGGGATGATGGTGAGCAGTAGGTCTGATACCATATGTGTGTATGACGTAGATGATGAAAATAAAATATAATCGAGACAACACCGATATGGGCACTGTTGACTTTTGATATGAATGGATTGATGGACCGAATGATCCGACTGACTGACTGACTGACTGACTGACAAGACAGCCTCAGATACTCGCTCTCCTCGGCGCCATAGTCCTCCTCAGCGCTGCTTTGGCCTCGGTCTCTTCCTTGAGAGGCAGCAACCCCTTCTCCCGCAGCTGTTGTAGGAACTCCTGTCCGAAGCTATAGCCAACCTGTGTGATCTCATCGAATTTCCCAAAGTCCAGCGTGCCGTAGTCATCGATGGGCGGCCGCATGTAGATGCATCCCTCCATGGTCTTGGCCCTCTCCAGGGCGTCCACGCTCGACACGTATGCTAGGCGCGCTTGGATCTCCGCCAAGGTGGGCGGGTTGGGCGTCGATGAGAAGGGATTCCATCGGTTCCAGAAAGCCCACGCGCCGGACAAGGTATCGCCAAAGGACTGCGGCACGTCGTCGTCGAGCGACCCAACATCTACCGCAAAAATCGTATCGACCCCCAATGACTTCATATGAGACACCGTCAGGTTGTCAATGTACCCACCGTCGAGCAGCATGCTGCCTTCGTCGCACAGGGGCGGGAGGAGTCCCGCCAGGGACATGGACGCCCGGATGTATCGCCATGCATACCCGCTCGTGTGGATCTCCGCTCGGCTCTTGCTGATGTTGGTCGTGTTGCAGTAGAACTCGAGCCAGAAGTCCTCGATCTGCGTCTTCTCAAAGATCTTAAAGATCCCCCGGTTGAACTCGTGACCAGTCGTGTACGACGCCGAGGGATACGTGAGGTCCAGTGCAAACCTCCACTTGCTCGCCATCCGCCCCGCAAACTTCTTTGCCAGGCCGTAGATGGGCACCACGTCCGCATGTCGTGCGTATAGCCCGCCAATGAACGAGCCTATGGAGGTCCCGCCGACCACATCGATCGGTATTCCAGCTTCCTCCATCGCTCGGATAATACCAACGTGCGCAATGCCTCGCGCGCCACCACCGCCCAGCACGAGACCGACAGACCTGCCACAGAGCCGTCTGGCGAGGCGGTGGAAATCTCCCTTGAAGGGCGCATCCGGCGAGTAGACGGCGTTGTACCGCACTTTTCTCGACGTGTATTTTTGGATCTCGGCCTGCAGGATCTGCACCCGCTCCTTGATGTTGAGCCCGAGGCGCTTCGCTGGCGGGTGAATAGGCAGGGTCTGCGATCGAATGTCCATCTGGACATGGAAATGCCCCCCGTTGATCCAGACCCGATTCTTCAGCCAGGCTCTGGTCATGCCTGATACAGAATACCGCTCGCCATGGAGCATTACCAGAATCTTTCGCGCTGTCGATTTCTGGCCCAGCATGAATCTTTCATATTCTCCTATCTCAGGTGAGCCCTCTGCCAGGCCAACCAGGAGGATGCAGTCGGCTTGTGTGATACAAGTCGCAGTCCACGGCGAGTTGACGCTTGTATCTGATGTGTTACCAATGTCAGTCAGCACATGCCCCAGTGATGTTGATGTTGTGGCAAAGAAGAAAGAGCAAAGGGGGAGGTTCCAAGGCTGAGTATGTGTTCAGGAAAAAATTAGAGTTATTTTTGGCCATCACAGGCTGACAAGCCTTTGGGCTGTGATATTTCTCATCATTACAACAAGGGGGGAACCCCGGGAGGGCGGAGGGGAAAGGGACTCGACAACACTTACCCGCCACATAGACAACGAGACCGAACTTCTCTTCCAAATCTGCCAGGTACTGAGATAGCCTCAGTTTGCCCATCTTGTTGAAAGCGTGCTTCCCAAGATGGTTGAGGATGGCAGACTGGTTGAGGGATGTTGCACCGTTGCGAGTCCCGACCTGCGCAAGCGCGGTCATGAGACGGTGCCCAAAATCTATGACTGGTACTCCCGCCGTGACAGGTAGAATCGCAACGGTCCGCAGATTAAGGGTCGACGAGCTCTTGCTAGCAGTACCGAGGCCCCGGCCGTCTCTGGAGACAGCAGGGTAATTGACAAGACTGCGCATCTTGGACGCGATCATCTTGGAGATCTTGATGGTGATGCTCGGGTGTTCCTGGGCGAGGCTGTTAAAGAGCGTACGAGGGAATTTGACAATTTCCGTATCTCGGATGGCGTGAAGGGTTCCAGATCGAGCATTTTCCGTCAGGACCTCGAGCTCGCCAACGCTCTCCCCTTGGCCGAACTCTGCTCTCAGGCTGATCCCACCCTCCTTGCGCTCCTCAACAAGCCGCAGCCGTCCGTTGAGTACAAGATAAATGGCGTCGCTCTCATCCCCCTCATGGAAAATCACCTGGCCCGCATTGACGGACAGCCATTCCAGAGCAAAGTCAATGTGGAGGATCAAGCGTGGTAGCAGACTGGTCAACCTCTTGGCCATGGTCAAGAGGACGATAGGATACTTGTCGACGATCCTTTCCAGTGACGCCCTCGGCAGGAAGCCCACATATACGTCTGTCTTTGCGACGACATCGATGAAGGAGCGGTAGGAAGACACAGTGCCGACATACCCCGCGAGACCTCCAGGTTTGATGAGGGCCACGTGCTTCCGGCCAGCATTGCCTTTCTTGCGGAAGTCGGGGCCACTCTGCCCGAACTCAGGCATGGAGAACATCGAAGACGAGGTCCCCGTGCGCCGCGGTGGAGAGAAGGGCTCAGGTTCCTCGCTCGAGCCTTCGCCAGAACTCTGCAGGATCTCTCCTGGCGCCTCCGTAGCCGACGCGCACATGTCGAGAAATCCATCGATAACATAGTAGAGACCGGGATTCCTCTCTCCTTGCTCCACAAGGACAGAGCCCTTGGGGAAGAACACAATCTCCATCTCATGTTTCATATCCTGAGCCAGACTATGAGCACTAGGTGGACTGTATGTCGTGAAGCTGCCCGATGTCACTGAATCGGTGTCACCGTCGACCGAAGCATCGAATGGATCCATAAAGCCGAACGCATTGTTGGAGAAGACGGCCTTGTGGCGTCTCTGATCATATGAGACCAGCCTGGGCGAGGCCTCGGCTGAATCAGCCCCACGAGAACCAGAGCCACTCGAATCCAGGCCGATGGCCTTGAACATGCATTCCAGGATAGACTCTCGGAACAGGTTCTCTTCGTCAACCTTCTCTCTCTTGTCGAGAGAGATACGCTGGCTCGTAAAGGGGTTGAATCTCCTCTCCGCCAAAGGTGATGACCCTTCCCTAAACAAGGAGTCGGATCCCTCAGGGGTGGAATCTCGCGGAGAAGTGACCGAGGAGGCTGACGAGCGGCCACCACTCCGTGCCTGCTGCATGTTGGCCAGAAGATCGCCAGGGCTAGACACATCGATGGAGCTTCGCTCCTGAGGTGGAAAAATGGTGGATCCCACAACCGATCCCTTCATAGCCTGCAACACGGCCTCCTTCCGAAGTCCGGTTGAAGAGCGGCGGCGGCGGCGACTGGCGGCAGCAGAGTTATGAAGTGCAATGCCCTTGGCAGCGTCGCCTGGCCCGATGCGTTCGCGCTCCCGCTTGAATTTCTCCTTGAGGCGCTCCAGGGGATCTCCCCTCAGCGGGTTGGGCAACTGAGACACAGTATACTTGATCATGTTCCTCTCGGTCTGCAGCACTTCGGCAGTCAATCCAAGGTAGCTGAAGGCGGTAGCGAGAGTGACTCTCTGGAACCGAGACAAGATCAGATGTACAATATGGGCCGTCGCCTTGGGGTATGTTTTGATCAGGCGCCGAAATGCACTCGCCGGAATGATGGCGATGGTTGTGTCCACAGAAGCCCGAGCGATGACATCTGGATGAGCCGAGCCAGAAACGCCGCGTTTGAGTCCTGGTCGTCTTTTGAGATGGTGGGGGGACAGGAGCCCGTCATCAAGGGACATGGGCGGTACCCTCGGCAAGGAACCACCGCTGCCAGGCGGAAAGTTGGGGTCCGGAACTCTCAGGCTACGACTGTCCGATGCGTCTTCGAACATTGGGGTCGCTGGGAGGGATGATTCGGACGACTTTTGGCCGTCGGCAACCGAGGAGTATCTGGTATGACCATCCTGCGAAGCGACAGTATTGGGCACCGGATTCTCATCACCGGAATGGCGCAGCTTGACGTCTTCGGTGAAGAGTGCCATGATGGTAAACAAGGAAGACATGGGTGCGCCATTGCGCACCTCGGTGAGGAGCTGGTACTGCTGCCGCCCTGGATGGCGGTCCTCGTTGTCGCTGCCCGAGTCCCAGTCCCCCTCACTCTGGGAGTTCTTGGACGGTCTCCTGCTGTTCCTGGCCGACTTGACAAAGATCTCGACCAGCCCATCCACCACGATACAGAAGCCCTGCTCATGCTCTAGGTTGATGGTCTCCCCAGCGATCAGCTTCCTGGTCTGCATGCTGCGGGTCAGCTCGTGAAAGACAGGGCGTTCCAGATAGCCAAAGATCTTGATGGCGCTCAAGAACTCGTCAAGGTAGTTGGAGAAGCCAGACTTGACGCCGGCCTCGTGGGTATCGGGGAAGAGGTCAACATCTGGCTCCTTCCTCTGAGGTTCTGGCGGGAGTCTGGAATACATGTTCAGGTATCGGTACCGCACCACCCAGGTAACCCCAGAGAAGATCGTCCCCAGGATGAGCATACTGGTTGGTGATCTGTTAGCGAGAGGGCGACGGAGGAGATATATGGCGGGGAGTGAGTGGGCGAGTGGATAAGAGGTAGGAGTAGAGAGAGTACATACAGAGTGGTCGCATTCATGGTCACCGTCAGGCTGGCGGAGAAAAGACTGAAGAGGAGGGTAGGGATGGAGATGGTGGTGAGCTTCAGGGCGTAGTAGATGATGGTGGACAGCAGCTGCAGGATCCAGAGAATCAGTCTCGCGATGAGACCAATCCACGAGGAGGAGCCATGTGCAACAACGACGTCGCTGGCGCGGGTCATGACCGACGATAGGGCGGTGGTCGCGCCATCTACAGGACCGGCAGCGCTGGCCAGAGCCACAGAGGCCGCGGTGGCCGTGGTGTCGAGGGCATCCATCTTGTAGATAAGACGGGTTGCGCTTGGTGACAATGGAGCTCGAGGCTCCAGTTCACACGGGTCTGATTAGGTGTAGCACATGATGCGAGCCTCGACGCCGATCAGATGGCCGCCGACGGAAGGGGGCAGATCAGTTCATCGAGGGTGGTTTTCTCTCTCTTCTTTTTGGTATGCCACTGCTGGGGTGAGCAATGTGCAGAAGGGTGTGTCGTTTCGTCAAGTGGCTTCAGGTGTTAGGATGCACCTATTGTCGTGTTCGCGCATGTTTCAGGCAGAGGGGGGGGGGGGATAATACCTGGCTCGAGGTTGAGGTTGGTTTGAGGCGTAAATTTTACTGGGGAAGGGAAGCTGTGAGACCCAGGCAGGCCGGAGGTCAAGTTACGCCGAGGACTAGGCCCTGAGGCCAATCATCGCTCAATCAGTTAGTGGGTCTCCAGGGCAGGCCCCTCTAATTGTCCAGCAAGTAAAAGGTCCACTTTTGACAGCTCAAAGAGAACGACAGCTCAAAACGAACGACAGCTCAAAGCGAACGACTGCTCAAAGCGAACACTGTACTTGGCACGAACAAAAATGTCTTGTCCTATATAAACATCAACCTAATTTTTTTTTTCCCTTTTAAAAAAAAAACTCTCCCACCAAAAAAACCAAAAACCAATCACTTTACTAGATAAGATGATATGCTATTTTATAAATTAATGGAGTCGAAATTCTCTGGGGAAACCACCCCTGGTTAGTCTGCCTTCCATCCAAGCGTCTCTTGACTGTGCCGCCAAAACAGAGCTGAAACATTGCTCGGTTGGTTACGGGAATAACGCCATCCTAGGCAAGCACGATCTGGTTAGAGATATGAAAGGTAAGCACTTGGACCCCATTCGGGTTACTCACCGACATATCGACCTGCCTTATCAGGAATTGTACGTACTCTGGTACTTATAACACGTCCAGCAGGGGACCAGCCCCTGCTTCCTTCTGCATGTTGGTCTGCATGTTGGTTGGGCAAGCCGAGTGACTCTTATTTTTCATTTGAAGTAGAAGTCAAATACTATCAGCAATGTTCTCTTAATTTATTTTTCTCTCCCTCTTTGGGAACCTCAACCAACTCGCCATTTCTGTGTGATTGAGGCGTTTCAGGTCTCGACGATGGAGGCTTATTATAACGTCCCGTTCGAAAAGGCCACCGCATGGATGCACCACCAGGCCTTTTTGTCCCACCAGCCTCAACTCCAGACCCTCTCGAGGTATGTGACACTGCTTGATTGGCTCAAGCCCAAGATCTCTCACCCACACACACACACACACACACACACACACACACACACACATAGAGAGAGAGAGAGAGAGAGAGAGAGAGAGAGAGATCTCAATGGTCTCTTTTTCACCCCCTCGTCCGCAGATCCGCGCTGACCAATAACTTTAAAATCTCTGATCCTCCCTCATCACAGCGAGTCCAAAGTGCGATGGATAGCAGATCTCACCAACGCCGTCAGTACTGGCTACTTCCACCTCGCCTTTCTCGCCATCTCTCTGCTGTGGACTGCTGCTGCAGTTTACCACTCCCGAAACCACAAATTCGCCCATGTCAGCTCCAAAGCAGCCAGGATCCACAAGCGCTATGAGATTCCCTCCCAGGTGGCCCGCATCACTGCGCTGGCATGCACCGTCGCCGCAGCGGTGAGAGGAGACGCCCAGCAGTGGCACACGGCGCTGCTCCTCGCCTGCGCCACCATCCTGGGCCTGACGCGCCTCGCGAACGACCCTCACTGGCGCCACATCGCCCTTCACCAGGTCAACTTTCTCCTCGTCATCTCTCTTCTGCTGCTTGCGGTCGTCGAGATCCTGCCCATGCTGGAGATTCGTTCTGCGTATCGTCCTACGGGCGTTGTCACGGGTGCCGTGATTTCTCTCGCCGCTGCTGTGCTGATCGCCTCTTGGACGCCGCGGGAGTGGATCCCTCCAGCCGTCAGCCTCGACCTTCTGCAGCGCACGCCTGAGGACGGCCCGGCTCCTGAGGAGACATGTAGCTATTGGACCAAGTTCTTGACGTATGAGTGGCTTACTCCTCTCGTATGGAAAGGTGTGCCTCCTTCGCCCTCTCTCTCTCCTTCTTCCGTGCTGACGATAGTAGGCTGCTGGAGGCAGGTTGAGATGGACGAACTGCCGCCTCTGCCGTGGTACGATGAGCCTCTGTATCTATTGACAAGAATTCAAAACTGCCGCAGGGACAGCAAGTCCACCCTCTGGACCCTGGCGCGGTTCCTGCGCTGGGAGCTGATCCTCATGGTGACCTACACCCTGGTCCGCTTCACCGTCGAGCTGGTGGCCCCCTTTGCCATGTACCAGCTCCTGGCCTACATCTCCAGCCCAGAGTCCGCCATTCTTAGCCCGCTCATTTGGCTCGTGCTGCTCTTCGTCGGCCCCATGGTGGGTACTGTTGTGTTTCAGCAGTACATCTTCACCACCACGCGCCTGATCGTGCGCGTCCAGGCCGGCGTGACCCAGGAGCTCTACCACCGCGCCATGTCCTCCATGGAACTCGAGGGCGACATCCTCAACGACGCCAGGGGGCGGGAAGTCACGGCCAACAAGACCACGCACGCAGGACAGCTGCAGAACCTCATGGCAAACGACATCGATTCCGTCACCATGGCGCGGGATATCGTTTCGATGGTCATAGGCGCCCCTCTCGGCGCCGCTCTGTCGTTTTATGGTCTGTACAAGATCCTGGGCTGGCCGTCTATCGTCGGGGCGGTGCTGCTCGTCCTGGGTATCCCGCTGCCCATATACATCTCGCAGCTCATGGCCAAGAAACAGCGCCAGGTGAAGGCCACGCAGGACGCGCGCATCTCGCTCATCTCAGAGTACCTGGGCTCCGTCAGGACCATCAAGTATTTTGCCTGGGAGGACGCCGTGGCCCACATCATCGACACGTCTAGGAGCGCTGAGCAAAAGGTGCTCTGGCGCATCTCTCTCCTGTGGGCACTGCTGGGCCAGTCCATGGAGATCATGCCCATGGTCAGCCTCGTGGCCATGTTCAGCCTCTACACGGCGGTCCTTCAGAAGCCCCTCACCGCGCAGGTCGCCTTCACGACCCTGTCCCTAGTAGCCACAATGCGCTCCAACATCGGCATGCTCGGCTTTCTCACCAGACACGTCACCAACGCAATGATCTCCCTTGAGCGCCTGGACAAGTACTTCAACAACACCAAGCCCATGGTCAGCTATCCAGAAGGTCCGCTGCGCATCCAGAACGCCACCTTCCTGCGCAGCAAGAAGGCCGAGTTTGCCCTGCGGGATATCTCCATCGACTTTGTCGAGGGTGGTTTGAACGTTGTTATGGGCGCCAGCGGCTGTGGTAAGACGACGCTCCTCCTCTCTATCCTGGGCGAGACCTTGAAGGAGGCAGGCGAGGTCGTTCGGCCTGGTGACGTGGGTTTTTCCTCACAGACGGCCTGGCTGCAGAATGCCTCCATTAAGAGCAACATCCTTTTCAAATCTGAGTTTGACGAGGTCCGCTATGAGCGTGTGATCCAGGCCTGCTGTCTGCCCGTCGACCTAGCTGAACTATCCAACGGCGACGAGACCGAGGTGGGCGAGAACGGGGCGGCACTGTCTGGTGGACAAAAGGCCCGGGTGGCCCTGGCCAGGGCTCTGTACTCTAAGGCACCGCTGCTCCTCCTGGACGACATCTTTGCAGCCCTCGACTCCAAGACGGCTGCTTCGCTCTGGGAGCTGTGCTTCTGCGGCGACCTACTCAAGGGACGCACCGTTGTCCTGGTCACGCAAATCAACTGGATCGCGCAGCAGTCGGATCTGGCCGTGAAGCTTGAGAATGGGAAGATCATCAGCCAGCAACAAAACATTGGCGTGGTGCGCAAGCCCATCCACCTTACCAAGGATGACATCAACGAGGAGGCGAACGGATCTGGCGACAAGAAGACAACCAGCGGCAGCAACGGCAGCAACGGCACATCGTCGAACGAAAATGGTAAAGTAACAGCAGCAGCAGCAGCAGCAGCCAAGCCAGTCCCTGCCAAGAAGGATGAGATTGCCGATGAGATGAAGGCCACAGGAAAGACCGGTCGTCTGTCCTTCTTCCAATACATGATCTATTACGGAGGTGTGGGCTATGCCATATTTGCACTTGTCTCGTCATTTGTTGGCGTTGGCGTTTATCTTTCCATCAATCTATGGGTCAGTCACTGGGTCGACGACGCGGGTACTGGCCATGCAAAAGATATTTCATTTTATCTAGGCATTTACACTGCCCTATCTGTTGGTTTTCTTTTCCTCGACGCTTTTATCTTCCTAATCTACGCCAATGGTGGATGGACTGCCGCAAAAAGGCTCCACGCCGCTTTTATCCGGAGTGTACTCAATGTCTCGTTGGACTGGTACAAGGTAAGCCCACTCCCCAATATTTTTTTTTTCCAAAATAAAAAGGCATTTAAAAAATAAAACAAAATAAGCCTTACCCCCTTCCCCCCCCCCTTGCATAAACAACCGCCTACTCTCTTTATTTGTAGTGAGAATGGTGGTTTTCTTGCTCACCTTCGCCAATAGGATACACCGGCCGGACGAGTCGTCAACCGCTTCTCCCACGATATGGCCTCCCTGGACAACATGCTCTACCGCCAGCTCCAGGGCACCGTCGAGCTCTTCGCAATGCTGGTCCTCCGCCTGGGCGCCATCACCTCCATCATGCCCATCTTCCTCCTCCCAGGCCTCTTCAGCTGCATCATGGGCATCGTTGCAGGCGAGGCCTACACGCGCACCGCTGTAGTGGTCAAGCGTCTCGTGCAGGCCTCGCAGAGCCCCTTATTCAGTCAGTTCGCCGACGACATGGCGGGGATCCAGGTGATACGCGCGCGAAAGGGCATCCCGCAGGCGTTTGGGAACCTGCTGGCGGAGAGGCTGCGGCCGTTCTGCCGCGCGTATGAGACAAGCTTTAACCTGAACCGTTGGGTGGCGGTGCGTATTGATGTGGTCACGGCCATCGTGACTGTGATCGCGGGGGCCATCGCGCTGTCCAAGATCGGGATCATCTCTGCGGGCTTGGTGGGCTTCTCGCTTACCAATGCTAGCAACCTGTCACAGACTATCCTGTACCTGGTCCGCCTCATGAACGAGCTCGAGGTCCAGCTGCAGAGCTTCCACCGCGTAAGGGAGTACGCCTCGCTCGAGCCCGAGGAGAAGGAGGAGGAGGAGGAGGAGAAGAAGCCATCCTCTGACGGAAACGGTGGCGATGCAGGAGCACCACAAGTCATCATTCCCGCCGAGTGGCCACACACAGGCGCCATCGAGTTCCGCAACGCCACGATCCGCTACGACCCCAATGGGCCCGACATCCTCAAGGACATTAACCTCAATTTCCCTGCGGGCTCGCGCGTCGCCGTGGTCGGGCGCACAGGGTCTGGCAAGTCGACGCTGGTCCTGTCGCTGCTGCGTTTCACAAACATTGTGAAGGGCCAGGTACTCTACGACGGCGTGGACATCACCAACATCCCGCGCAAGCGCCTCCGTCAGGGACTCACGGTCATCCCGCAGGAGGCGGTTCTTTTTAACGGCAGTGTCGGGTCGAACCTTGACCCGGCGGGCGACATCGACAGGGAGGTGCTGCATGGCGCGCTGCGGAGCTGCGAGGGGATCGCGAGCTTCCAGTTCCGGGACGGCAAGGACAACGAGGGTGAAGGGGCGCCGCCGACGAACGAAGAGCAGAGGGAGACGGACCCCCTCCTCCTCGCGCCCACGGATGCGCCAGCACTCGCAGCCGTGGCGGAGTCGGCGTCGGGCCTCCACCTCGAGACAACGGTAGACGCCAAGGGTGAAAACTTTAGCCACGGCCAGCGGCAGGTTCTCAGCCTCTGCCGGGCACTGGTCAGGCGCAGCAAGCTGATGCTGCTGGACGAGGCGACTGCCAGCATGGACTACGAAACGGACAAGGGGATCCAGGCAGTTCTGCGAAAGGAGCTGTTCTCGGCGGGGCGGGACAGGACGCTGGTGACCATCGCGCATCGGCTGCGGACCATTGCGGACTTTGACTGCGTGGTTGTTATGGGGGCTGGTCGGGTGCTCGAGTAAGTCTCCTGCTTTAATTTATTTATTCTTCCTCTCTTACTCAACATGACTGACGGTTTTTCCCTTTTTTTTTCTTTTTTTCCTTCTCTTTTTACTATAGGATGGGATCTCCTCATGAGTTGTTTGCGGCCAAAGGAAGCTTTTACGAGATGGTTCAGCACAGTGGCGAGGTCCAAGAACTGGAGGCCATCTTTTCTTCCTCCTCTTCCGAAGAGACAGCGGCGCAATAAATTGCATATCTGTCATGTGTCTCGCCAGGAGGAGAGAGAGAGAAGAAGGGGGGGGGGGTCGACCAGCAGAGACACACTGGGCACTGGGGGGTTCTGAAGTACCATCAGACGATGAGACGGACAAGCCTTATGACGTGTGGAGTGACGATGATTCTAGAAACCAGACTCAGATTCATCAGACGGTTTTTCTCGTATTGGGACTGTGGCACAAGGTAGTACGGTGTATGTACTATAGTACCCCAAAAGCCACCTTCTCGGATTGGTCAAAGGTCCCCCCCCCCCCACCTCCAGTCTCCTAACGGGGATGACAGGACAGCAGATGTCTGTCAGCGCGATCCATGTCCCCGATTTCCTCCCCTTTCGCCCCCCCTGCTTGGGATCGTAGTGCTGGAAGACTATTGGAATGGGATCCCTTGTCTTTTCGGAAAGAGTCTGGCCCAATCTCCACTTCACCTTACATCGCCTGGTCTTCCTTCGTCCCCATTGGAAAATCCGGGGGTGGGCCTCTCTCTCTCTCTCTCTCTCTCTCTCGGGCACAGACAGCACAGCACGTTGTTCTAGAGGTCAAGACAACATGCCTCATCACTCTGTGAAAGGAAAGATGGCACTTTGAAGAACCTTTTTTGGGGGGGGGGGCATCCGAAAAGGCCTCAGTCTGGCATCGTTTGGGCCGGCGCCAAAAAGTCCGCGCAGGCTCTAAGAAAAACTTGACCTCTTGGCACAAGAAACAGCGCACCCAAAAACAAACAAACAACTACAAGAACAACAAAACGGCTCATGATCGGCCCGCTGGGACAAGCCCCCCCCCCCCCCCAAAAAAAAACACCAAAAAAAAAAAGTCGATGGGCCCTATTGGACAGTTTTCCCGTTGGAGAACAGAAACAGCGCCACTAGCGCCAGGAACCACGACGCAAAGGACAGGCGAAAGATGCAAGGCCGCGGAAGCCCTCCCTACCAACGGTTTTTTTTTTTAGTGCTGCCACCCACCATCCACCATCCTCGAACTTTTGTACCAGTCAAAAGCCAGTGGACATGGTACGTATACAACGGCACCAATGCAGGGGGTAAAGGAGCCAAAAGAAGGAGACAGTGTGAGGGGGAAAAACAAGTCAGGCAAGTCAAGCCAGAGCAACGGGGCGCTGTTCCGGTTGCGAACATTCCTGAGTGAGGAATTACCAGCTTGTTCCCCCCCCCCCCACCCTTCCTCGCCTCGGGGTCCAATCAGTCGTCCTGCTCACCCTCCTTTTGCTTGTTTTCCTCTGACCTCACATTTTGTTGACATGTATGGCTGAGGACGAGCCTGTACATACAGTACGTACCATGATTGTTGATATGTCATGACACTACAGTATGTATCTTCTGACTGACCCGAGCGGTTACTTTCCTAAGTACTTTGAGCAAGTACTTTAATACATAACTGGGAAGCCAGCCAGCCAGCCAGTTGACCAGCCCTCCTCCACCTTTTTTTATTTTTATTTCTGTCAACTTGTCTACCACCCATTTTCTCTTTCTTTTCCCCTTCCCCTACCTCCTTCATGACTTTTCACTGACACACACTCGTTGTAATTTTTTTATTTTAAAAAAGAACCCCCCCCCCTTTTTTTTTTCTTCTTCCCCTTTTTCAAATAAAAGGCCTTGCTCTGCTCTCACTTGTGGTTTTAATCTCGGTCCCGTGACTCGACATCGTTCCACGTTCTACCGCAGAGACCAACTCAACAAGTCCCCGACGGTTGCTACTTCCTAGGCTTGCTTTGTGTGTATTGTGGATGACGTCTCGTCTTCGCCATTCATAGTTCCTTCCGTGCCACGACCTTCTCCCAAAAAGTCCTCTTCGCCCTCAATATCCTTTCGCATTCCGCTCGTTACTTGGAGTAAACAAGACTCGCCCATATCCAACATCTGCAACCCACGGCTTATTTTTCTTATTTTTATTTTTTTTTGGACTTGGACTTGGAGACTTTGGATATTCTTTTCACTGAACTCTCGACAACTCGTATTTTTTTTTCTTTCAAAGAGAAGGAAAAAAAAGAAAGAAGGAAAAAATTCACACAATGCTCGGCTCGGCAGCAGTCTTTGCCCTCGCGGCCTCCCCGGCCATGGCGGCCTATGTCGGCTTCAACTATGGCAGCACCTTTACTTCAGGAGCTGCCAAGGTTCAGAGCGACTTCGAGGATGAGTTCACCACTGCCCAGGGCCTCGTCTCGGCCCCTGAGGTCTTCAACTCTGCTCGCCTCTACACCATGATTGTGAGTTCACACACGGCTCCGGCTTGGGGGGAAAAGGGGGGAGGGGGGAGGGGGCTCATCTTGTCTTGATCCTCCACGGACAGCCAGGCTGACTTAATCTTGCTATCCAGCAATCCGGCACCACAAATACCCCCATCGAGGCCATCGCTGCCGCCATCAGCACCCAGACCACCCTCCTCCTCGGTATGTGGTGCTCTGGCGGTGATGCCGACTTTGCCAACGAGCTCGCCGCCCTGGAGTCGGCCATCTCCACGTACGGTTCCAGCCTCGCCAGCCTGATCGCGGGAATCTCTGTTGGCTCCGAGGATCTGTACCGCATCTCTCCCACCGGTATTGAGAATGGCGAGAACCCTGGTGCTGAGCCTGATACCATTGTCGGGTATATCAGCCAGGTCAGGTCGGCCATCGCAGGCACCGCATTTTCTGCCGTCCCTGTGGGTCACGTCGATACCTGGACCGCCTGGGTCAACGCCTCCAATGATGCCGTCACCGACGCTTCCGACTTCGTCGGCGTCGATGCCTACCCCTACTTCCAGGTAAGGCCGCGCCCACGCTGCTGTTCTTGCCACCAAGCTCTCGATAGTCCGTGCTCGCTAACATGAATCCAGACCACGATGGCGAACTCCATCTCCGAGGGTCAGGACCTCTTCAGCAGCGCCATCGACCAGACCAAGGCCGCAGTTGGCTCCAAGCCGGTCTGGATCACCGAGACGGGCTGGCCTATCAGCGGTCCGACTGAGAACCAGGCCGAGGCATCCACCGAGAACGCAAAGACATACTGGGACGAGGTGGGATGCTCTCTGTTCGGCACCACCAATGTCTGGTGGTACACCCTCCAGGACGCCGCCCCGACCACGCCCTCCCCTAGCTTTGGTATCGTCGGGAGCACCCTGACCACCACCCCCATCTACGACCTGTCCTGCAACTCGTCGTCGTCGTCGTCGTCGTCGTCGTCGTCATCCTCCTCCTCCGCTTCTGCTTCCGCAAGTGGCTCGGCATCTGCCAGCGTCGCGACAGGCGGCTCTGCCACCGAGTCTGCGTCGCCCACTGGCGCCGACAGCGGGTCCCCTGGTATCTCAGGCGGCGTCGGCGGCAGCTCCGCCACAGGCTCCTCTGGAAGCGCCACCGTTACGGGCGGTGCCTCGAGCCCCAGCGGTACAGGTAGCTCTTCTGCTTCGCCTTCCGGCTCGGGGTCCAGCGGCTCGGGGTCCAGCGGCTCGGGATCCGGGTCCAGCTCTGGTGGGAGCAGCGGCAGCAGCGGCGGCAGCTCCAGCGGCAGCGGCAGCGGCACCGCTTCGAATGGGACTACTACCGGCAGCTCCTCTGCCAGCCCGACCTCGTCCGTCGTCACCGTCAACGGTGCGCCTGCTGCCAACCTCGTCTCCTTCTCTGCGGCCTGTGTCGCCATTTTGGCTGCCTGCATTGCCCTGTAATGGGATGTCGTCTTCCCGTGACGTTGAAGAGGAGGAGATGAGGCCTTTGGACGGGGGGGCCTCGGTATACATTGGGCAACGGTTTTGAGAAATTCTGCAAAGGCTGCATGTGTGTACTAATTGAGAAGAATCATTTGAATTCGTGTATCTTCACCCTTATTAGACGGATGCGCAACATTAAAAAATGGGGTGTGTGTAATCGCATGGTCTGCGTCTCTTCTTCTCTCCCTCCCCCCCCCCCTCTCTGGTAGAAAGGGGAGGAGGCATTGTTGCAGGGGAGGAGAAAGGGAACAAGTAGGACTTCCAAGGATTATTAATAAGAGCCAATACGAGGATAGAACATTCCAACTGTTGCATGCATGCCCCTCCGGGCTGACTCGGTAGACTGTGATCATTGCTGTTTGAGTTTGTACTTAGTCTGAACAACGATCTACATCTACCACGCTTATCTTGGCTAGTAATCAACCCTGTCACTGCAGTAATTTACTTACCCCGGCGTCAACAACCGATTCAACGACGACGTCCTTATAAATATGCGCAAAGGGCTTTTATTCCTTTAGTACCATCACCTCTTGTTTAATTTATAGAAAGAGCCTGGTGTTCGAATGCGTTGGACTTGTAGATACTTTAGTATTTAGTGGGTGGCGCAAACAAGAAAGACAGAAGAGGAAGAAGGGGAAGGGCAAGGGTGAGAGAATGAGGACGAGTTTGGACCAGGTATGAACCATTTTTCTTTTTTTTTCTTTTTTTTTCACAGAGAACTAAAGAGGGGAATTGAAAAGGAGGAAGTCTCATTGAAATATAGATTAAAAAGTCAAACAGATAAGAATGAGAGCAGAGGCCTGATCGAGGGAAACAACAGATGGGCGCAGAGCACTCTCTCCCTGATGAATACTGCTAAGCGCACGCTGGTGTCCACTGGAGATGCTGCTGCTACGAATACAACAATTGCTACGAATAGACCAACTCTTCTAGGTAGGATTAGTGGTTGGTTTTGTGTTGGGGAATATAATTATACCCCAACTCTGAAGCTATTCTTACGTGTCTGATATACATTCTCACATAATAAGCACAAGAACTTCATTTTATTGAGATTTCTTTCCGGTGCCGGTGTCTTCGACATGCTGTAGTGGAGACCTCGTCATTCGCTACAGGACATTACCAGTCCTCTATTAGAACTAGTCTCTGATCAACATGTAGAAGGAGAGAAGGGGGGGGGGGGGAGAATGTTGATGATTGCTTCCTCGCCCACTTGTGTGGGACTCTTCCATCAGCTGCCACACCTTTCTAGAATGCAGGACCGCTTCTCTTGTTTCCGAATTCTATTTTTCTTTTGTAGTAACCACTATGTACGCTTGCCAACGAGTCCTCCGGTCTGTCTCGTCGCCTGGCAAAGTTAAATCCCATTTGACCGCTTTTTTTTTTTTTTTTTTTTTTTTTTTTTTTTTTTTTTTTTTTTTTTTTTTTTTTTTTTTTTTTTTT
>JACWRQ010000501.1:0-26650 GCA_014849955.1 Cryphonectria carpinicola | reverse complement strand
GAGAGAGAGAGAGAGAGAGAGAGAGAGAGAGAGAGAGAGAGAGAGAGAGAGAGAGAGAGAGGGAAGGGATCATGTGGAATCATTTTGCTGACGACTTTTTGTCTCTTCAGATGCGCCCAGATCAATATTTTGGGAGGTACTGGGTCTGCCTCGCCGGCGACCTACAGCATCCCGGGCATCTACAATGTATGTGTCTATAATGACTTGTGACATTCGCTTGCTTTGTGTATCATTTTCCCATCTTTTCTCTCGTTAGAACATACTCGTGACTGATATGTATTTTTTCAAAACTTCCCTTTCTCACAGGCCAATGATCCCGGGCTGCTCATCAACATATACTCGATGTGAGTTTCTCCCCCTACTACTGTGAAGCGGAAAGGGCTTGTGTCACTGAATGCACTCGCCTCGCAGGACATCATCCTCAACGTACACCATCCCGGGTCCCGCCCTCTTTTCCTGCTAAGTAGAGGCCTTTCCTGGTGGTTACGGCAAAGTAATGTTCTTCAGTTCGCTGGGAGGTTGGAACAAGGTGGATGAAGAGACGTGCGGTAATTTATTGTTTTCAAGTAGGTGCTCAGTGGCGATTTAGTATTGGCCACGGTGTATTGAGATGAAATTTAAGACTAGGAATGGTGTAGTTTTAAGGCGAGGAGAGACACAGATGAGCCAGAAAATAACACGTCCAAAAGAAGAGGCCAATTAATTTCCAACAACATGAGAAGTTATCCACCCATCAATTACCGCACGCTCAGAATATCCTCCCAGATTACTGCCCAGATCGCCAACGCATATTATCAAAAGAAGAAGAAAAATATATCCTGCCCCAAGATTAATCTTTGCCTTTCCTTATCTCTCTTTTTTTTTTTCCCCTTCGCCTTCTACTTCTCTTAAAACCCGCCGACACCCTGCACCCTCTTAATGGCCCCCGTGATGCCCTTAGCCCAGGCAAACCGCCCCGGATCGACCCCAATCGCCCCGTCGGCCATATTCCCATGCTCATCCGTCCAGATTCCCGTCTCCTTGTTCAGCGCACCGTAGATGTGTGTGTTCTGGTTCCTCCGCAGGCCGTCGATCCACGCGCGGCACACCTGCTCGCTCTCCAGCAGCACGTTGATCTCCTGGCTGTGGAACCAGGACTGCGTGTCCTGGTTGCCGTTGCCCTGGATGCCGATGCGCTCGTCCACGATCATCAGCTTGATGTGGCAGCTGCGCTTCTTCTTCTCCTGGATGATAGGCTTGGTCTGGTCCTTAGCGACGTACCAGAAGTAGTGCAGGCGCTCCTTGGCAGGGCCGGCGAGTGAGGTGTACAGCTTGTGGGCGATCATGTCGTTGTGGCCGCCTTGCATCGGCAGCAGCTCGCCCGAGTCGTTGTAGCCCAGGCAGATGTAGCAGTAGACGTCGATACCGCGCTCGCAGGCGGCGATGATCTCCGGGACGAGCGGCTCTGCGTTGAGGGTCGGGGACTGGATGAAGACGCTCTTCTTGGCGTTACGCAGCGCCGAGAGCCAGGCTGCGTTTTGGGGCATCGAGACGGATTTGTGGTTGGGTGGGCCGTAAGGGGCGCGGTTGACCATGGCGATGGGGAAGGGCTCGTGCACAGTATGAGGGATGTACGGCGTCATCTCGTCCTCGGGTGCACACTCGGGCGCGTCAGCGGGGAATCCGACGTTGATCGTGTGGTTCAGATGGCGGTTCACGGCCTGGAGCTGCGTTTCTCCCTCCTTTGCAGATACGGATGCCTGCACGCGGAGGACTTCGCCCGCAATGTTGTCGTCGTAATGCTGGTCGTCGGCAGTAAGCTCCGGTAAGGAATCCGAGGCGCCTGTGGGCAACGGTACGTGGTCTCCCGGCTGTTGGCCCGCATTCAGGAAGGCCGTCGTGCCCTGGTCAGGTGCATTGACTGCATTCGTAGCCTGACCTTGTCCGCCGGCAATCTGTGGCGCCCCATCTGTAGATCCGTCCTGGTGACCTGGTACGACACTTTCGGTCGTAGATGGGCCTGTGACCACGTCGGCGCGCTGCGTATCATCGCTCTGCAGTTGATGTTGGTTACCGTCGACATGGCCAGGTTGTTGCTGTTGTTGTTGTTGTTGTTGTTGTTGTGCTTGTTGTTCGCTGGGGCTATAATTGTATGCTGCCCGCTGCTGCATCTTTTCTGGATCAACCACGGCGTTGTGACCACGAATCGAGCCGTTCGACCCAAAGACACCGGTATAAGATTCGTTGAAGCAAGAGAGACCGCCATGGGCGGCAGGAGAGTTGTGGCTCGGCAGCGGGGGCTCAAGGCTCTTGTGCCAGGAGATCAGAGCCATATCGTACATCGAGTCCACGATCGGGCCCTCCATGTGCACCATCATCTCCAGGTTGTCATTGTCCTGGATGTTGTTGCTCTGCAGGATGGCGATCTTCCTATCCACGATCATGTACTTGCAGTGAAACGTTCCGAGGAGTGGATGGTGGTAATTCATGACCTGCAGGTCAATGTTGGGAATCTCGTGCGGCGCCGGAATTTTGACCTTGGGTCCGGTGAACTCCTTCTCCGAGACGATGTAGTGAGGCTCAACCAGCTGCTTGGGGCTGCCTCTGTCGTAGATCAGCTTGAAGACGATCTTGGTGCCCCTCTCACCAGCCCGACGCGACAGCTCTCGCATAGCATCGGTGATGAACTTGGATGCCGTGCTGTTGGCCCAGTAGTTGGTGGCCAGGAAAACCTCCCTCTCGGCCCTGACAATGCAGTTGGCCATGTGCCTTACGATATCTGGAATTCTAGTACACAATTGAATTTTTAGTAATGTCATCAAAGCCAAAGCCTCTCTCTCCCTCTCTCTCTCTCTCTCTCTCTCTCTCTCTCTGTCTCACTGTGAGCCGGGGCGTACTTACGTCGAGATGACTGTCAAGGGCAATACACCACAGCTACCCATAAGAGACGGACTAACAACGCCATGAGCCGGATTGCCTTTGAGAGACATAATCGCATCATGATAAATCTATCATTGTTAGCTGTGTGGTCTGACCTTGATGCACTTTTTTCCTCCTCGTCCCCCTTTCACCCCTCTCTCTCTGTCTCCGAGAATAGAAATCCTCACCTTCAGATACAACTCGCTCGGTTGAGTCGGACCCCAATGTCCACACTCGGCAGCCCGTTCCAGGTGATCATTCCCGTCGTGCTTGTCCACATAATAATTGCTGGGGTGATGACCGTACAACTCCTTCCACGCCTTTCCTGGGGTCATGGAGGGATCCTTGGCCAACAACGACGAGACACTCTCGGGAGAGATGAACAGCTTCAACATCTGGTCGCTGATCGGACCATTGAACACCAGCCCCTCCTTGGCGTCGTGCTCCGTCGCTTCTCCAGACATCTTCTCTCCCGTCATCTTCTCACTACTGTTGTCCATAATATCTTTTCTCTGTCGCGGGGTGGTGAGTGCTCGGTATGGCAGTTCGACGAGCGTTTGATACAAGACACTTCCCAGATTCGAAACTGGCTTGCCGCTGGCGTTAGGATCTTTTGTCATTATGAGAGAAAGAGAGAGAGAGAGAGAGAGGGACCGGAGGCGATCTGCGACCTAGTATAAGAGAATGGTGGGGTCCCCTTATGTAGGTACGGAGGCGCAAGGTGGGCTGGCCTGTCTTTGCATGCAGGTTCCGGGCTCCGCCTTGTGGGTGCTGACGCAGTAAGTAGTATCCACACCACACCCTGAAGGGGTGGCCACACAGCCACCTTACGACACAAGTTTTGGTATTATTTAAGTGTAGTAATAGCAGTAGAGTCTGTAGAGGGGCGAGCGATGATGAAGTTCGGAGAGATCCGCAGGGTCTCCAGGCCAAGCTTTCGCCAAGATCCGCGGCTCAGGGCCAGCAACGACGTCAGTGCGATGCTTGTCCTTGACCTAAAGCTGGGGTAAGGAGTCTTTTGGTTCTGGAATCTGGCCGAAGTGCGTGCCGTGATCCGGCCAGGTTGGGATTGATTGGGTGGCCCTTGGGTGAAGTTGAAAGCCACCCGTCCTTTCCCAAGTGGCTCGAGCATGGTGCATGATGAGTGAGTGAGGACCTTGCTTTTCAGGTTTGTTTAGTGTGCCATTGCCCTGACGTCACGCGGGCAGACCAAAATGCAGCCCATACTTGTTGAAACATTGGAGCTAAGTATGGCGTAAGATAAACAAGGTTGAGTTGAAGCTTTTCCGGCTAAATTTGTAAGATGCCTTCCTTACCACACTCACAGCTCCGATTTGACGAATCTTGCATGTGTAGACAGAATTGTGATTTGCCTGCTATATCACTATCAAGTACAATTCGCTTAATTCGACTGAGACCTAAATTCCGCTGAGATCAATCATCAGAAAGACACAGATTGAGAGCACCATGGAATCCAAATGACTGAAACAGGTCAGAGAAGAGACACACACAGTCGCGTGTCCCCTCGCCCGGCTCCCCCTCTCCCCCCCCCCTCCCAAAAAATAATAATAATAATGTTATACACACTTGCTGCAGTTCCTCAGACGCTGTTTCTACAGCTCATCTACCGCACCGCCGCCCTGAAGCTTCACAAAGTTTGTAGAACCGAGCTCATACTGAAGTCCCTTAGAGTTAGCTTCTGGATGTGTGGGTGACGGGAGGATTCTGAACAAGGGTCCACCTACTGTAAAGGCCAGCGTCATCTTGGCGTGCTGGAGCATGTGGTCGAACGAGAGATACTTCAATGTGTCCTCGGTGGAGTGGATGTGATTATCACTGTCCTCGAAGGCCGACTCGATGACAAAAGCCGAGGGATAGCCAGCCTTGGAGGCAGATGCGTGGTCGCTACAAGCATACCCGCACTTGGTCTCGACGAAGGGGATGTCGCAATACTCCACGATGATCTTCTTGATGAACTCGGTGAGCTTCTTGTCGACGTAGTCGACAATCACGCCGACGCTCTCTGGCTTGCCTGCATCAACTGTGCGCTGGACGAAGCCCGTCATGTCTTGTTGCAGCATAGCTTTGATATCCCGACCGCTCCGCTCGTATTCGGAGAAGATGGCTTGGCTTCCCAGGAGACCGCCTTCTTCGGCCGAGTACCAGTGAAACTCCTACAAGCACAAAAAGACTGTCAGAAACACCCTACTCACTTTAAGAGGGATCAACATAAAATCGAGGGGCCGTGTCCCACATACAACTGTGTTTTCCAGCTCTCCCTTTTGCACAGCGTCCGAAGTCAGAAAGACCCGGAACGCCTCCAGGATCGTGACAGTCCCGCTCCCATCATCGTCCGCACCCGGCGCCGCAAGAATCGATGGCAACCAGAGGTTAATGGAGTCCTGGTGGGCGGCCACCACAACCGTAGAGTTTGTCTGACCAGGTATCGTGGCGATGATGGACGACTGCTGCCAGCTGTGAGGGAAGGCCTCTGCATGTATCCCCTCTGCGCCAGACTCGTGGATAGTATCCTTGACCTGCTGCAACAGCCACTCGGACGACTGTTTTCCGTAGTCTGACTTGTAGTATCTCGTGTGGAAGGACGTAAACTTCTCGAGGTTGTCGTGCATGTTCGTCTTGGACAGGTTCTTGAGGAGGGGCTTGACTTCGTCCTGGAAAGCTACCTTGGCAGGGAAGACAACGTTCGATCGGGCGTTGAGGCGAGATGCGCCGAGGTACTGCGTGTCGGTGATGTCCATAAAACGCTGGCCGTTCTGTTGGGGAGAGATGGAAGGTCAGTATTGGAGTGCGAGATCCGCCTTGGGTGGAGTAGTCATCACGCTCCCATTCCGCCCATCAGCTGCAAGAAGACGGGCCGAGACCTACGCGCTTCAGCTCCCACTTCTCCTCCTCCGAGACCCATCGTGTGTCGCCGGGCCCCAGCTCGATCAGGTACTGCTCGGTTGCCTCGGCCCCGAAGCCGTCGGGGTAGAGCTGTACATTGTCGCCTTCGTTGGTCTCAACGAAACGGCCTGCGACAGCTGGCGCTAATAATGCGATGACGGATGATGCGGCGACCTTCATGATGTTTATAAGAGGTATTGGGAGCAGTGATGGTGGTGGTGGTGGTGGTGGTGGTGGTGGTGGTGGTGGGATATGAATGAAAGTCAACGGAGGACTGATTACAAGTGCTGTTCGGAGGTGACCCCTTATCTGACGCCTTATCACTATGACCATAGGTGCTCAGCCGAGGTGTGACCATAGGGTCCTAGCATATGGCCCAATTAGAAGCTCTGTTTTTAGGTACCTGGAGGCGCAGAGCTCCGGGGATAATTCTGGCCCATCCCAGGCAGCACATGACGCAACGCCATGAAACAGTGATCAGGCGTGCCAAGCCAGCTGCCCCCCCTATTGATGTCCAACCAGTAACTGTAAAGTTGAGTAATTATGACTTGGAACCCAGCACCGTTCACCCCAGGCCTACACGTAGTCAGAAAAACACCCAGATCTGAATTTTTTTTTATTTAAAAACAAAGATAGGCTCAGAAAGGATTCATAAAGAAGCATACCTTTCTATCGTTAGCTGAGCCATGGCCCGGGGAAACGGACTAGATAACAGCTAAGAATGACTGGGAAAGCATCCGCATAGAACTGCGCATCAGCCTATTTTCCTCGACACTATAAGGAGGTTCAAAGGTAATTAATGTTGAACACTCCTATTGGGGAAGACACTCCCCATATGAGTAAAAGAGCAAGGGAGTGGCCAGACAGACCTGTCGTCATTAGTACCCAAATGCCATAGGGCATTATGTTGCGTGTAGGCTACCACAAAGGTCATGGGTAAGTTTCTGCTTCTCAACTGCCATAGCCATGAGTATTCATGTTCGGACAATTCCGCTCCAGCATATATTTTGATATATGATAGGAAGAAGAAGACAATTTCTACCAGTGACTGCTCACATACACGACAACATGAGCATGGGATTGCTTCTCAGTTGGGTCTTTGGCCACGAGGCTGACGGCAAGACGGCAGCCTCGTCTAAGTGCTTCTTTATCTATGCCTGGCTATCAGGAGTGTTGACATGACTTCGTCATCTACCGTATCAAAACACTCATTCTCATTGTCAGAAGAAGAGTAAGAAGAGGATCGCCTTGGTACACCAAGAATGCTCGCTTGCAATCCATATTGCCTAATTCTTAGGGACCTCGAGACTTGCTGACCGCTTGTACCCATGCTTTAGTTGTACGTGTTAACACAGGGATGTCTCCAGCCAGTGAGTGCACCATTTCAAGATGAACACATCCGAGGAGAGATTTCCTTGAACAGGCAGGTATTGGTGTGTCAGGATCTGCTCCAAGGTGAGGTGTCAAGTAAGAGACAGATAAACATTCAGCACCTATCACAGGCATCTTGATTCCGTCAGGCAGCATGGTTTTGCTCAGGGTTTGGGGGCTATGACATGAACTAGCCCGGGTTTGCCAAGGTGCATCGTGCCTGCCAAGCCTGCACAACGGCGACGGCAGGAGAAGAAATTAGCTCACTCATCTGCAACAGTAGTTGGGAAGGACCAGCTGGCTCTGACTGATTACCTCCCATCCAAGAAGCTGCCATCAGTTCTTCCCTTACCTTTTCTCGCCGTCTTCAGCGTCCTGCCCTATGACAGGATGACGATCAAGACACACACGAGGGCCTTGCGAACAAGGGCAAGAAGAGCTCTGAATTTGCTACTACACATACGATGTACTTTTGATTAATGACATACTTTTAACCCATGTCTGGTCCGAATACCACCAACCAACCTGCGCTTATTATATGCAGTGTTACCACCCAGCCCCCCTCTTCCTTCACACTGCATGCCATCCTCCTTACTTGGCTCCTATCATCAGAGACATCTTGTTTTTTTTTCTTTTCTTTCTTTCTTCTCTTTCTTTCTTTTCTTCTGGGTCTGGAGCGGAACGGTCTGGGACCTAAATGGATCCGATCTCAGGTTCATCCACGATTTTTGTCCCGCAGCAGTTCGTCCCGTCGCCGTTGCATCCCAGGAACGGCCTCCACCTCTCTTGGCGACCTCTTCTCCACGGAAGAACTATTGCAAGACATGACGATCTGCAGGTGGTAGTACGGCGTAGGATCACTAACCTTGAGCTGGGCACCACTGGGGCAGGGCATCATCCTTGGGCCTCCTGACAGGCGGCACCCAGCGCCACCCCCCCCCCCTTCCTGGCCCTATGGCCCTGCAACTAAGACCTGGTTCCCCTCTTCTTCCCCCCCAGGTTCCCCGCATTCTCCGGATCCCGCTAGCTGGGTAGGCGATCCTTTTGGCAACAAGAAGTTCTTTCGATTTCTTTTTTCCTTCGCCCTTTTGCGATGCCAGCGCGAATAAGCCGTGTGCTCCTTGTCACTGGATGATTTTTATTTTATTTGATCAGGGCACATGATCCTTGAGGGGGGGCAGAGTGGATCGTCATCCTATAGCCGCCCGAATGGCTGCTTCTGCGTCCCCTCATTTCCCCTCGGCCCTTCTTGCTGCGTTGGCTCACCGTATGTCTCTCATTAGGCGGTGGCCAGGTGCAGACTACATGCAGGGGAGGAGAGGGTCTTTGTCGTTGTTGGAGGAGGAACTTGGAGTAGCACCACCTCGGCCAACATCTGCCCGCCCTCGTGTTGGCTCGAGCGAACAGGATGATGGATGATCTGGATGGTACGTCACTATGCAAAACATCCTGGCCAGCGATCCCCTCATAAGAAGTCCCTCTCCAAGTGCAGATCCAGAATTGCTCTCCGGCCCGGTCTGTTGTCCTTGTGTGTGTCTGGCCGGTAAAGGTGCATGCGAAAGAGAAAAAAAAGAAAGAGAAGAAGAAGAAGAAGAAGAAAAAGATTGCTTGCGTCAAGACCTGCTGCATCTATCAACAAGAATGATGTTGTCCTCCAAGTTGGCTCTTTTCTGCTGTACGGCACTGCTCGGGGCCGTCAACGCCCAAACGGCCACGACGTCTGGGCCTCTGACCTCGTACACCCTGACGGCGGACAACATCACGGCTGTCTTTATACCCTATGGAGCCCGCCTGACCCATCTGCTCGTGCCTGACCGGAACGGAGACCTCCAGGATGTGGTGGCAGGCTACGACAACACCAGCCAGTACCCAGTCGACACCGCGACCAACCATACATACTTTGGACCCGTCGTGGGTCGCTACGCCAACAGGATCAAGAACGGCACGTTTACCCTCGACGGGGTGGCGTCGCAGATCCCAGAGAACGAGAATGGCGGCCACGACACGCTCCACGGTGGCACGGTGGGCTACGACGCGCGCAACTGGACCGTCACGTCGTACACCAACGAGTCCATCACGTTCACGCTTCTCGATGAGGCCTTTGAGGGCTTCCCGGGCACCATCCTCACACATGCCACCTACACGGTGAGCAACACCATCCAGGGCTCGGCCTGGGGCCTGTCCCACCCCAGGATCACCATGAAGACGACCTCGTTCGCCCTCGACCAGCCCACGCCCATCATGCTGGCCAACCACATCTACTGGAACCTGAACGCCTGGAAGGACGAGACGATCCTCAACGACACGACGCTCTGGATGCCCTACGCGCGGCGCTACATCGGCATCGACAACATCGAGGTGCCCAACGGCACCATCTCGACGGTCGCCTCCCACCCGGTGCTGGACTTCACCGCACCCAAGCTGGTCGGCGCCGACATCAGCGACGCCGTCAACTACTGCGGGCTCGGCTGCACGGGCTACGACAACGCCTTCATCCTCGACCGGCCCTACGACGCTGGCGCGACCTCGTCCAACTTCCCCGTCCTCTCCACCTGGTCGTCCACCACGGGCATCCGCCTCGACATCAGCACCAACCAGCAGGGTCTGCAGATCTACACCTGCAACGGCCAGAACGGCACCATCCCCATCAAGCCCAGCCAGATCGCCAGGAACACCAATGCCACCGACGGCGGCGCAAAGTATGTGAACAAGTACGGCTGCATGGTCATCGAGACCCAGGGCTGGATCGACGCCGTCAACAACCCCCAGTGGGGCCTGACCGACTACTGGTACAGCGACCCGACCACACAGCCCAACGTCATGTATGCTACCTATGACTTTTCCACCTTTTAGGTGTGAGAACCCTCTCCGAGGAAGGGTGATCACCTTTGAGAAGTGAGGAAAAGCGGGAGAAGGAAAATATTTTATTTCGCCCCCTAAATAATTAATATAATATATTTGTCCGTTTATAACGTCCATTTGTCCGGTCTTTTTTTAAAAGTCCTTTTTCTCGCTGATTAATGAATGTTCGTCTCCATCCCCCCCCCCCAACCATCCGCCGTCTCGTCATTGGTGGGAACGAGCCTTGATTCCCCAATTAAAACAGATCCTGCAATAGATAATACCATATAGTACGCCAATTTGTCATCCCCTGGAGGTATCTGCGGTATACCGCAGTATCCCGAGGTCCGCTGGACTGGTGCTTGCGGCCAGAGGAGCAGGCACGAGGCCCGTTGGTCAGTGGAAGGACACAGAAAGCAACACGTTACCACGTGTGTGGGTTTCGTGTGCACAGGCAAGCCTTTCGGGAGCAGCCAACTATCCAAAGGTTCAACGGTTCCATAAATACTGTATTTCTCTTCCTGCTCGACCCGACTGATCCCGCTGAGCAAAGTTTTCCATATACACAAGTCAAAGACAGCAACATTCAGAGCCCTGCGATATTAAATTAATACCCTATCACAAGCCGTCTCCTGTCTATTTCTGTTCGAATTCACAATGTCCAGCCAACCAATCCCAGTCCTCATCACTGGCAGGACCGAGACTATTGGACGCATTGTGATAGCCACTCTACAGCCCGAGTACGAAGGTCAGTCACAGCGCCACCTCCCCCCCCAAGCCGTTTCTCACACACCCTTGCACAATTGTTAGCGCTGCAGATGGCATGGTTACCAAAGGAATTTGAAGAAGGGAGGAAAAAATAAAAAACCACCAGTGAATTATATACTGAAAAATATATCTTGTCCTCAAGCAATCCACTTCACCCTAGCCAGCGCCGTCAAAGAAGAACTCCCCCTCCTCTTGACCAACAACCCCCCCACCAACCCGAGCAGCACCCTCGGCACCGCCAACTGGTCCCCCGACCACCCACCCCAGGCCTTGCTCCTAGGCGGCGCCTACCAGGACGCCGATATCGAGAGCCTGACGGCGTTGATCGGGGCGACGGAGGGGGCCGCGCAGATCCCTTGGCTGCGGGTGGACACGCGCAAGAAGGCGCCGCCTCTGCCGCAGCCTACGGAGGCAGAGGCGCGGGCGTACGGGGTGGATGTGGCGAGGAGGATGAAGGAGATGCTGGGGAGGCTTGGGGCGGAGGGGAAGCTTGGGCCGGGCAAGGGCGGGGTTTACCTGGTCTGAGAAAGAAAAAAGGGCTAGGAATCTTGGTCGGAGGGAGGGTTCACGACCTGTCTGTTTGTTTGTCTGTGTCTGGTCTTTGGTGGTGGGCCTTGAGAGTGCGGACTCGTGTGTCTTGTCGTGATTTGTGGTACTGTACTTTGGACATCATATCCACAGGCCTCTCATAGATTTGTTCGTCTACATGCAATATAGAGGCAGCCAGGCTGGAGTCCCTTTGCATTCTAAAACCACACCAGTTCATAGAAATTTGACAGTGGGCTGGAATAGTGCATAGCCTTCTCACCTCACTCGCAACGGCAACCAACGTCTTTAGAATCAGAAATAGCTATCAGAACGATTTCCTTGCTAAACTGTTTCAACAGTACTTTATAGCTACTTCTACAGTACAGTGTCTGTCTGGCAACAGCAGCTCATGAGTTGGGTGCTTTCGAGCGACTTATACGCACCCTAACCCTGTATTACGTATTTACACCCCAAGAAGACTGGGAAGTATTACTGCATGCCTCTGTCATGTCAGATTGCGGGTTGAGGGGAGACGTTAAAAGGAGATATTTAGAGAAAAGAAGAGTCGAAGTCCCGATGCTCTTCACATCTGGATTTTAAATCAACATAGGCTTAATGATTGCTCGTCCGAGCGGCTATTGTTCACCCGAGACTCGGCCTCCGTGCGGACGAATAGCTTAGAAATGGACACCCAGTCTTGTTTGAGCCTCCACCGGCTTCATATTGTGATACGCACATACATAGACACAGACATACATATATATATATATACAAGTCCTTTGACGAGTTGATTATCCTTTCTTTTATTTCCACAGCAAACATCAACAAGATTCCCCAAAACACACCTGAATACTAGTATTTCCATCCACCCACTCAATCCTCCCGCACAATCATGTCTTCCCACCGAATCCTCATCACCGGCGCCTCAGGCTATCTCGGCGGCACCCTCCTCGCCCGCTGGAACCAAGCCAACCTCCCCCAAAACTACGACAAGCTTTTCGCCCTCGTCCGCACCGACACCCAGGCCGCCACCGTCAAGCAGCGGTACGGCGCCGAGCCCCTCATGCTGGACGTGCGAGACGAAAAGGCCGTCAGGGACGCCGTCGTGCAGCACGAGATCAGCATCGTGTATTTCCTCATCGATGCGGTGCGGTCTGAGGCGCAGGTGCACTTTATCAGGGCGCTGGCTGAGGTTCGAGAGCGGACGGGCCGCGAGGTTCATTTTCTTCATGTGCGTGAGATGGACATTTCGTCTTTTGTATATATATATATATGTATAGAGTGTACATGCTTGCGATTTGAAACCTCTTTTTTTGCTGATACTCGGGCTTGAATCAGACTACCGGAGCCAAGATCTTTTCTTCCCACGCTGGCGCGCCCACGGACCGGCCGCTGCTCGATACAGACCCAGACTTGTTTTCCATCCAGAAGGCTCAGAAGGCTCGATTCCCACTGATGCAGTCGGTACGTAATTACCTACTACGTTTTCCCCAAATTTTTGGAAGGATAAAGGAGGGGATACACGGCTTTTTTTGTTCTTTCCTTCTTTCCCTCTCCCCTTCTTCTCTTCTTCTCTTCTTCTTCTTTTTCTTTTAGGTAAAAAAAAGAAGAAGAAAAACTAAAACGTCGTGCACTCTAGGCCATCGACACAAATTGCAAAGTCATTGAGGAATCCGAAAAACACGGCGTGCGAAGTTACATCTTCGCCCCCTGCATTGTGTACGGCAAGGGCGAGGGCTTTGGCAACATCATCTCGAACCAGACCGTTGCCGTTGTGAGAGCCGCCAGGGTCTTGAGGCGTGTTTACAAAGTTGACGAGGGCGAGCCGGTAAAAAAAAAAATCCGTTCGAGAATTTCTTTGCGCACAGCCAAAAACACTGATATTGATTCCCCTTGCTTTTTTAGGAGTGGCCCGTCTGTTATATTCTTGACAACACAAGCCTGTACCTCGACATCCTGCGCACGATTCTAAACGGCGGAGATCCTGGGCATGGCAGGGAAGGCTTCTTCCTCGCCTCCCCCGGATCTGTACGCTGGGATGACATCTACACGGCCATAGCGGCGGCGCTGGCAAAGCGTGATATCGTGCAGGATGATTCTGTCGTGCCCGCGAGCCCAGAGATTCTGGGGCGCATGGGGGAGGCACTCGAGTGTCCGCCTGAGGTAGTGACCATGCTCATTGGCGGAAAGTGAGTGTGACGCAGCACCCTGGTTCATATGCATATGCATATTTGCTACAGATGCTAACGGGTCTTACAATCTAGGTGCACGTTCAAGAGTGAGCACGGGAAGAGAGTCGGTTGGAAGGCCCAGTTTGGCCCTCGCCATATTATCGAGACTGCGGATGACGAGGTCCAGCTTATCTTGGACAATCTGAGTTGATCTTGAGGGAAACGAACTGTATCCTCTGTAGGAAATGGTGTTCTATAGGGATCATGTGTAAAATACTTACCTACAATACACAAGTGCTTGTACGAAAGACACCAGAAACTCGTCTCGATGCTGAGGGCAGGACGGCAGCAGCACCCAGACCTGCAGATATCTCCCAGGATTCAATCAAGTGATGAATGTGTTAGAGAAAGGATTGTCAAGATAGAATCTGTCGGAGAAACGCATCCGAGTTTGGCTTTCTGCCGAGAAGAGCCTGCACCGTCTCCGCTTCTGGTCGACCTGCCCCAGGCTCCAAGAGCAGCTTCCGGAACTTCTGCCCGGCGCTCTTGTCCCAGGCATTTCCAGCAAAGACGGTGTCGTAGATATCTGCCGCGATCACTTGGCACCTGCAAGTTGCGAAGAGTATGCCAATCAGATAAACGCCTCAGAAAGATAGACAGACAGACAGACAAGTCGGCGAGATGGCACCATGGAGTTAGTTGCATCACTCACAGCGGATACGCAAAATAGCCTGCAGCGTACTTCTTGAGGATATGGCTAAACGAAGCCTGGCCCCACCCTGGATCATATTCACCCTCGCCGAGGGCCAGCCCCATAATCTCCGATCTAGTAGAGTTCCAGAGCGCAGTCGTGTCTATCTCGGCCGCGGCTTGCGCGCTCGGCGGCGAGTGGATCGCAAGGTCGAACAGGGCCAGGTGCATCGACCGCATCATCTGGTTCGCCTTGAAAAGCCACTTGGTATGGGTGACGGCCTGAGCAATGTCTAGCGGCAGCCCTCCAGATAACTCTTTGGTGACGTGCTGCAGCAGCAGCAGCTGCTGCTGCTGCTGCTGCTGCTCCGCCGGGCCACAAACCAAAGAGTGATGTCTGCCCAGGCGTGTAAGCACCTTTACATCCCATGCCCAGTTTTCCATAGTAACACTGGGGATCTCGACAAAATCCCGCGAATGCTGAATGCCGTACTTCGCAGAAGAGACAAGGCTGTGAACGGCGTGACCCAGTTCATGCATCAAGCTCTTGACATTTTTATGTTCGAGCAGCACCGGCTCATCCACAGAACCCTCCGGCCGGCTGATGGCGCAGATCACCGTCGACACGCCGTGGTGGTGGACCCCGAGTGCGTCCACGAACGGCTGCTGAATGGCAATGTGCGTGCCGTTACTGTATTTTCCTTCCCGGGCGAGAATGTCGAGGTACAAGTAGCCCAGAAACTCGCCCTTACCATCTGTTGCACTGTTGCGCACCGCATAGGTGATCACCTCATCGTGCCATGCGGTGGCCTCAGGCATGGGTGCGAAGTCGAGGCCGAAGATATCTTCGTACAGCTCGAGGATGCCCTGGACGGTGTGCCAGACTTCAAAGTACTCTGCGAACTTGCGCATGTTGAGCGAGCAGTGCTCCTTCTTCCAGCGGTAGGCATAGTAAGTGAAGTCCCAGGCGAACAGATTTGGAAGAGGGCATTGCGGGTCGACCTGGTTCATCTGGCTGGTATTACGAACAGGAGCCTCGGCACCTTGACACCATCCCTCCAGCTTCATCCGGCGGAGCATGGTTAGGTCGGCGTCTCTGATGGGCTCAAGCTTCTGGCGCAAGGACTGCAGCGATACCAGGACTTCAGCCGTGCTATCGGCCATCTTATCCACCATACTGACGGCGGCATAATTGTCGTAGCCCTGCAAGCGCGCGATTTCATCCCTCAGGACAATGATCCTCTCCAGGCGCCCGACGTTCTCGGGGAAGCGACGAGAGCGTGCAAATTCCAGTCTTTGGCGGGTTTCTTCCTGGAGGGCAGAGCGGTAGACTTCAGTGAACGTGTTGCCCTTTAATGGCACCCGAAACAGCTGCTGGCTCACCCCAGGACGAGTCCCAGTACTGTTCTCTGGTGGCGTGCCCGTCTTCAATGTCTTCAGGACATCTTCGCTCACCCCAGCCAGCGCATCACGGGTACACCACACCACCCCGTCATTCTCCTCCGTGATGCATCTAAGAGAAGCAGATTCAAGCCTACTCAACTCCTCCGACGCGGTTCGTATGCGCTGACGAGTCTCAGCGCAAGCAATGCTCGCCCCTGCGCGGACGTGCTGCCCGTGCATGCGCGCCAGGAGAAATCTATCCTGCGCGTCGAGGGCCTCGGCGGACGTCTCAGTCGTGACCCGTTGGTAAACAGCACTCACTAGGTTGGAGACATCGGTGCGCATCAGATTCACGGCCTCGGCAGCCGTAATGAGGTTCTGGGCCTTTCGTGAGGCATCGCGGATGGCTTTGTCTGGATGTGCCTGGGCCAGCACAGTGCGGAGGATTGTAGTGCGGGAGGCGGCGTGGTTACGGCTGTCTACGAGGGGCCGGATCGTGTTGGCAAAAGTGGCAGTCTCTGGAGTTATAATTTTGACGAGGTCATCTCGGATTGCTGTCTGGTTGGCAAGCAGAGTTTGTGTCTCGGAGAGGACAGCCGCTGGACTGAGGCCATCAAACATTAGCAAGGGAGGGAGATGATCTGCGTCCTGCTGTTTTGACCCCATCGTGGTGATTGGTGTGAGCCACAGAAGATGAGAAGAACGCAGCCTGTCCAGATTAGCCTTGGAGGACCTTTGCTATGGGGGGATCGGGATCGCAGAGGTGCTGACTAGAGCGTCACCAACGTGCATGAGACCCCCGATGCAACAAACCATCAGATTCTCTGGGATACCTTCTTAGTGTGTCCTCCTGGAAAGACAGCCTGCGATCTCATGCAGTACCCCCAGGAGGCGCATCTTCCAGATTCCTCCTACAGTCTGTTGTAGGCTGAGGAGAACCAACAGTGACCAAGCTAGGTATCGTGAGCTTCCTCTGCTGCATTCGCGAACTGGGAACCATGAGCCATGGCCTGAGAGTTCCTGGAAGGCCAGGTATTTCCTTTCCCTTTCTTCTTCCTCTTTTTTTTTCCTTCTCCCTTCGCCCCCTTCTTTGCCCTTCCCTCCCTTCCTTCCATCCAAGTCTCATGAAGTAATTGCACGCTGTGATGGTTTTCCAAGGAAGGAGCGCTTGGAATGCCCTGAGTGGGCACTGATGTGAGGCAAGGATATCCCCTAATCGACCCCATCGACCCCTCCTTCCCTCCTCACTGCCTGTTGAAGAATAAGGCTTAGTGTACATACTATGGTAGTACCTTCCCCTCGTGTGCCCCTCCCCACCCACCACCAAGGAACCCCACCCCCGGCCGATTACCCGTTCCTGGTCCTCCTGGCGCGATGTCCCAGCCCCTCCAAATTCCAACCCCTCCACACCCCCAAAAAAAAAAGAGACATAACAGCTTCAATATGCTTTCGAGGGTGGACATTCCCAACCACCAGCATTTTTACCTATGCCACGCGGCCATTCGGTGGCTCGAGGCTGTAGAACCTAGATTATCTGATAGTCTAATTCCTGAATGACCCTCACATATGTCTGTCTCATTCTGCTGTGCTTTTTGCTTTTTCCTTTTTCTCTCCCCTTGTGCTCGTCTTCATCCTCATCATCCTCCACTTTCGCTTTCCTTCGTATCCATTTACGATCCCTACGCTCAGCCAGTGCCTTTGTAGTCTTTACTTCAAGACAATATCATCGAGGCTAGTCAATCGAACCTCGCACCCGTCCTTACCGTTCCTCTTTCTTTGCGCACGAAGTCTCCAAACATGCACCTGTTCACCCTGCCCGCGCCTCTCCCCAGCTTATTTCTCTGCGTGGCCTTCCTGTCTCAGCCCTCCCATTGTCTGCCAGTTGCCGATGTGAATGCAGAGGTGGTGGCACACAGGGTACAAAGATTTCATGCTGTCCGACCTCGGGAGACGTACTCGATCGTGCCCATCGGCGGCCAGAGCACGACATCGACAGAAGCCACCGCCGCGACCACCATCATCGAGACAGTCACGCCAGCACCCAAGACGACCACGGATGAAGTCACCAAGACGGATATCTCGGTTGTATCGATCGCGCCTGCTACTGTGGTTGTGACGCAGACGGTCACTGATCTTGTCACGTCGAAAACGGCGTCCCTGACGACGTCCACCTCTTCAGAGCCGGTTTCGACGAGTACCTCATCCTCATCACCTGCGACCACTTCCTCATCATTGGCGAGCATTTCTTCACCACCAGCAAGTGCTTCTTCCTCATCCACGATTTCTGCCTCCTCACTTCCAAGCACCCCCTCCTCGACCACAACAACCGAGTCATCGACAACAGCCGCCCCTACCAGCGTCACCACCGTCATCTCAGCATCGCTGCCTCCACATCTCACCTCAACTCAGACTCCCTCCTCCCCCATTACCTCTTGGACCCCAACACCTTCCACCTTTATCACTACGAGCAAGACAAACACCACTACCAGCACCACCACCACCTCTTTCGACGACGGCCAGTGGCACACAACCTACCCTGCTTGGAATGGCACCTTCACATACCGCGCCATAACAAGGTAAAACCAACCAACACAACACCACGTTGGTCCCGCCTGAAGAGGAGCGCCGCCCTACCTTTTTTTTTTTTGGTTTGTTTTTGTTTTACGCGAGTCGGAAACAAATACGACTATGACGGGGCAATGAGAAATGAGTCAAAAGGAATAATAATTAATCATGTAACACTATTTATTATAACCCGCCATCATCTCGTTCTATGAGAGTGGCCTGGAAACACGCTATTATACACTATGTACATAAAACCATATACCCGGGCACCCCGGTGGGGGGGGGGGGGAGGTGTCGACCAGAGGTAGATGACAACGGTCTTCGTTTATCGCAAAAGACGGAGTCTGTTGAGATGTAGATGTCATGCCATGTTATATATAGAAAGAAATATATATATATATAGACGCCTATAAAGGCTCCTGTCGGGAACTGTTCAATGAGAGAAAATACAGTCCTCTGCACTGTCTTTTGCCATCGTCTTACCCTTGAAGTGAGGAATGGTCAGATCTAGAAGAATACATTCACAAGCAAGAGCGGCTGCATCAGGAAGAGGGAAAGGGAAAAAATAAATAAAAATAATAATAACGTGGGAATGGAAGACATAGCCTGTCCCAAACAACGAGTTGCCTGAAATTTGGATGAGGTAGGACGGAAAGAGGGAAAAAAATAAATAAATAAAAATTCGTGGCATGGGTATTCAAATCATGAAAAGTCAAAGCTCATTTATCGTTGCTGTCCCCGCTCAGCGCTCCCCGATACAGGCCAACATCAACCTCTCATAATCCCCAGACGTCTCCGCTTTAATCCTGCGCGCCAGGTCCTTCCCATAGCGCTGTTTATACGCCCCCTTCACATTCGCCATATTTGCCTTGTCCCAGTGGCTCCGCACCACCCGGGCGACCAGGAGGTGGTCCTTGGTGCCGGCGCCGGCCATGGCGTCCTCGAGCAGCATGGCCTGGTGCATGTACCTGTCGATGCCGTGGCGCAGCTGGAACAGCAGGGCGTCCTCCATGTGGCCGCGGAACTCCTTCTTGATGACGGTCTCGAGGTCGCGGGCGTACTTGAGCTTGTACTCGTGGGCGATGGCCCTGATCTGGTTGTCGTTGCGGGTGCTGAGGATGCTGCACACGCGCATCTCGTCGGTGCCCATCTTGCCCTCGGTGGCGGCGTAGAGCGCGTCCACGTCGCGGTCGATGTCGGCCTTGATGACGGGTGCCGAGTCCTCGGCCCGGGTGGCGCCCAGGACGATCTCGAAATGCCGCTCCGTCTTGAGGCTGAGGTCGTCCTTGACGGCGGCGACCAGGTCGCGGTGGAAGGTCGCCTTGTACGCCGACTTGATGGCGTGGATGTCGGCGTTGCTGCGGCCCAGGAGCACGTCGTTGAGCACATCCTCCTTGGTGCCCGGCCCACCCATGGCCTCGAAGAGCGAGTGCACGTCGTGCTGGAGGGGCCCGCGGGCCAGCGCCACCAGGCCCTTCTCGAGCCAGCTCGACGTCTCGTCCTTGAGGTCCGCGACCAGGTTGCGGCGGTGGTTGCGGGTGTAGGCGTCGCTGATGGCCTGGATCTGGTAGGGGTCCTTGTCGGCGAGCTCGCGCACCAGGGCCTTCTCGTCGGTGCCGAAGCCCTTCATGGCCTTGCGGATGGCGTCGGCGCAGGGCCTGGCGTCCCAGCCGATGATCTGGGGCGGGCCATAGCCTGGAGAGGGAGGGGTCGGGAACGACGGCGCGGGTGGAGGGGCGCCGTAGCCAGGTGCTGGTGCGCCGTAAGGAGACGGGGCGCCGTACTGGCCGGGTGGAGGGCCCTGGGGAGGCGGTTGCTGATAGTAGGACTGTGGACCACCTCCTGGCGGCATTGGTGGAGGGGCGCCGTAGCCATGTGGAGGAGGCGGCTGGCCGTAGGGTGCAGGTTGATACGGGCTGTGAGGAGGGACAGGCGAGTGGCCGCCGTACGGAGGCTGGCCTGCAGGAACAGGAGGGGGAGCACCATACTGGCCTGGCTGCTGGTAGCCGTATTGTCCAGGTGGTGGTTGTGACGGAGGAGGAGGTTGGCCGTAGTAGCCGCCGCCCTGAGGAGGTTGGTCTTGGATGACGAGTGTTAGTTCTTGAGCTGGAAAGGAGGGAGGGCACTCAGCGTCCTTGATGACATGAGGCGTAGGCGAAGGAGATAATGTACTCACTGTAGGCAGGATATCCTCCGTAAGACATGTTTGTTGGCAGTTCTTAGGAGGATGAAATTATGGATTCAATTACTGGTTTATGTGAATTGTATGCTGAAGAGGGGGTTTCGAGTGGGAGTAAAGAAAAAAAGCAATGGGTATCAACAATAATAAAGAGGGAAAAGAGGGAAAAGAGGGAAAAAGAGAGAGAGAGAGAGAGAGAGAGATGAGGAAGCCGTTGCAAAGAAGTGCGCGAGGTGGGTTGCAGGTTATTTAATGATCTGCCCAGCCAGTGCTAAAGAGCAAAAAGTCGTCACCAGCAAGCTCCCTCGTCACCCAAGGATGATGAGCTTACCTTGGAAGGTCCTTTAGTTCCTTTTTTTGTTGCTGAGGCTGACGGTTCCAAAACTTGGCGAATGGGGCAGTGTAAGCAGACGCGGTTTGGTCTGGGCGGAGGGCCAGCAGCTAAGCACAGGCAGCTATCTCGGCAAAGCTGGGAAGAGCAAGGATGGCACCTGCAGTGCTGGGATACGAGAACGAGTTCCGGGGTACAGATGCCTTTGGAAAGGTTCAACAAAAAAAATAGAACAAAAGAGAGACAAACAGAGGCGACATAGGCCGATCGGTCGTGATGTGATTGATGGTGGCTGTGAAGCAGAGGTTGTACGTTACCTTGACGACATTTGACTGGACCTTTTCAGCAGGGTTCTTCAGGCGGGTACCCCTCGTGCCCCTCTATCTACGTCTACGTAAGTACTTTCCCGCCTCCCAAGATGGCGGGACTTTACCTGGTAGGTAGCGTGTGGGTCGGCCGCTGAGGCTAAATCTCACGTGCCTAAAGAAAAGAAAGAGGTGGTTGATTTGTTTCATCGACTTTCTCCAGTTTGTTTTGCCCAACCCCGAAATCGTGACTCTGATTGTTATGACAATCCTTGAGTTATGATGAACGACAAGAACCTCTCCATTTCGTTGTATGTATGCGCGCTGTGGCGGGAAATGTCACATCATTAAACAAGACCATGCACGGCATCTTGCTGTGCCGTACATACTGTACCTGGCAGTGCCTGGCCGCTCTGTGGCAGTGCGTACATAATAGTGCCTCTTAGTGTATGGCTATATCGCCATGTGCTCAGCAGGTGGAGGTGGGTTCCCTCCTCCTCCCAAACATGCATTTTGGGACCCGATCTGTCGTCGAGGACCTCGGCAGCCCTGCCGATTTGGCCGTACACTCTTCTCACCCGCCCAGGTGCCCAACAGCCGTAAATCTGATTTGGGCTTTAGCAGCATCCTGGATTTTTGAGTATGGTTTTTTTTTTTTTTTGCAACCCCCCCCCGGCACAAGACTTGGGATCCCAGTTGCCTGCCAATGTTATCACCAGTGGAGTCCTCTTGACTTACAACACATAAGCCCCGTAGACATGCTAGAAGGTCGCACATGGTAAATGACTGATTTCATAAAGTGTGTTTAATGATTGCACCACACCAAGGGTGTTTGTCGGCCACGGCCTCTACTTTACAGATACTGTGCTATGGTGTGGGTTTCAGAGGCGTCATCTGCCAAGGCCCGAGGTGCGTCCAACAGGTCGTAACCGGTGAGCCACAGGACATTGCTGCTGCACAGCACAGCGTATGGCACGGCACCGTAGCGAATCACACCGAATTTTAGATTTGGCTTGACATTGGAGAGCGAAGTGCAATGGCCCTCCTGCGTTGTGCCAAGGGGCGAGCCTTGTCTGCAGAGGCCGTTGAACCTGGGCGGATAAAAAACCCTGTGGACCGACCATGTATGTGATGAAACAGGAAAATCCGTGTAATGCAGCCAGCCGTCCGACACCAAGATAATAAAAATAAAATAAAGGCCTGATATATTGCGCATAGCACCATAAGCCATCGTCATATGGACTGCTAATGGTATATGAATTCTAAATGAAAAACAAATTGGAACTTTATAAGACACCGTCTATGGTTCGTTGCCAAGGTTCATTACCAGAACTACGAATCGGGCCCAAGACCCCCCGTTATCCGAAATACAAATACCAAACAGACCAAAGCCGAAGCAGTTATAACACAAAACGGTAAATAGTTAGTAATACATTATAGAAAAGGGCTATATATCACATATAACACTAGTCCTAAACTAGTTAGATGGAACTCGTCTAGTGCATTGTGCTCTTTCACATAAAGTACAAAATAAATTATAAATTTATGATATAACCCCCCCCCCCCTTTTTTTTTTTAACCCTGTTGCGCCTGCCTCCCCTGCCTAGCCTGCCTGATCCTCTTTTCCCCTTCTAACTTCAAAAACCCCTGGTTCACACCTTCCAGTCGCGTAAATACCCTAAGGATTGATTGACCGCGGAAAGGCGCCAAACAACACTGCCACCCACTGTTCAACTTCACAAAGCTTTGGTCTGCCAGGCCTCAACCACTGCATCTTGTCTTATCTTTGGCAGCTAGCTCAACATGCCCTGTAGCTGGTGAGAACAAGGCTGCTCTACCCCAACAACATCCATCACCTCTCTCAACCGAGTCAAGTTGGTCCAACGTGCATCCCACCTTTAACTCAAAATTGTTCGCACAATTTTGAAGACAACATTTGCATTTGGATTGCAGTTTTTGGGTGTTTGGCGTGGATTTTTCCCCTCCCCTTCTTCTTGTCCTGCCTCTCACTCAACAGAAAGGCAGCACCAGCAGCACCAGCAGCAAGTTCCTCTACAGCTCGACTGTCGACGCCCCTCACCACACACACACACACACACACACACACACACACAAGACCTTCTCCTTGACCAAGTCAGGGTTGTAGTGGAGGGGTGAAAGTGAAGCTTATTGGCACAGGGCTGTGGCAGACCACTGTGTTGGGATCTGGGAAGGGAAGAGAGGGAAGAAGTTGATGAAGGGGTCTCTTTGAGCTGGGATTCAGCTTGCGAACCCATTCAATTTTGTCTCTGCTTTTACCCCTCCTCTTTGCATCCAAGGGGTGAAAGATTGTGCGCGTGGTCCTGTGCATGGGACGAGGATGAAAATGGCTCCGATTGCCCCCACAACGCCAGCTGCTGCTTCTGCGCCGAGCGGACATGGTCATGGACCCGCTTCCGGCGCCGCACACGGGAGCCGAGATTCAAGCCACCCGGGCGAGCGAGCAGACTCACTCCCGCCCCAGATCGTCTCCGACATTGCTGCCGCCGCCACCCTTCCACCTGCAGCCCCCCAACCTTCAACCCCTTCGTTCGCGCCTCCGTCGTCGTCTCCCTCCGCCAGGGTCTTAGGCAGCAGTACTCGCGCCCTCAACGGTCCCAACGGAGCAGCAGCAGCAGCAGCAGCAGCAGCAGGAGGAGGAGGAGGAGGAGGAGGAGGAGGAAGAGGAGGAAGCAGACCCCGTGGCTTACCTTCACCTGCCCTAACATCACCGCACCAGGAAGCTCCAGGCACAGGAAGCCCGTCTCTTGGCTTCCGCCCATCTTCTGGGTTCCCTTCGCCCGGGAGAGAACAGTCTTGTGCCAACCCAAAGTTTGCCGATGATCGTACCAGGATCACCTTTGCCATTCAACAGGCCATCCCCGAGGCTGCGAGGCGGTCGATCCGCGACTGCTGGGAAAAGTCCCTGCTGGGCTCCGATTTCCACCAGGCCTTCGTTGTAAGTTACCACCTTGTGCTACCCCCCCCCCCCCCAGGGGAGAAAAATGAGTGAGTCGGTCGCTCACACAGACCAGCTGAATGCCAGTATCCATCATGCCACCCCCTCTGCTCTCCAGCGCGGAATGCGCGACTTCGGCACGAATATGATTCGTGCCGCAAAACGCGAGATTGTCGACGCCATGTCCTCGGCCGACCTGGACGAGGTCGCCGCCCTCATCTTGGCCAAGGCAAGCGACTCGTTCCTCGACCAAGCCCTCGAGAGGCGCCTCAAGACCATCGAGGCCAAGCGGCTCATCAATGCTCTTGCCAGGGCTGAGCGCCTCGGCTACGAGCCCAGCGATGTCGAGGAAGAGGATGCCACCGACGCAGGACCGTCAGCTTTGTCCACCGCCCCGTTCCCATACCCAGCAGCAGCTCAGCAGCACCAGCCTCTACCGTCCAAGGCTGTCGCTGTAACCCCGTCGCCAGCCCGCCCCCAGTTCCAGCAGCCCGGTGTTACTACAAATACCTTGTATTGCGGGCTCTGCTTTCGCCGCTTCGGTCACGCGTCGGCATACGACTACCACGTGAAAAATAAAGTATGCACGCGCACGCCGAGCGGGTCAAGCGGTTTCAAGTATAACTGTCAGCACTGTGGCCAGGGCTTCACCACGGTCATGGGCCTTCAATATGTAAGTACTCTCCGCCCCCCCTCCTCTCGACAAACACCCTCCCTTTAATTGACTCGTGTGCGTGTGTGTCTGTAGCACAATTCGCACAAGGTCTGTGGAGACTTTGTTAGTGAACCTCCCAGTGCGGATCCCGCGAGCACGCCGATGCCTGCGCGCCAACACCCTCCGCTTGTTGTCAAGACAGCCGACATGTATACGCCCCGAACCCCATTCACGACCGGGACCGCCTCGCCCCCCCGGGACTCTATGGGCGCAACCGCCAGCAAAACCGGCACCCCCCCAGTCGCTACGCCCCGCGGCTCGTCCGCCGACCCTTACTCCCACCTGTCACCCGAGCAGATGGCCGCCATGCAGGAGGAGCTCCGAGCAGCCGAGCTCAAGTTTGGAGAGCGGATGCGCCAGGCCAGCCTGCTCCCCGACGAGGCCTCAAAGCGGGCGCGCCTCGAATCCCTGAGCAACTCCTACGGCACCAGGCAGTCTCTGATCCGCAAGAAATATGGCGTCCGGCTCCGGATGCGGAGAACCAAGGCTGAAATCATGGCCGAAAAGGACCGCATGCATTACAGGACGGCGGCTGAGCTGCAGGCTGACCTGGGCCTCCCGCTCAGGGATCGGGGACGTCCTCCCATCCCGGACAACACAAGTGAAGGCGACAAAGTTTCCCACAGCCCATCTGGGGGCGGTCATGCTGCTGTACGTGGTGCCGGCGGCTGGGCGGCGGTGAATGCGCCAGCAGGACCTGTCACGACCCTGGCATCATCCCTGCCTGTTCCCCAGCCCACAATCGAGGACGACCTGGGCGGAGTGGGCATGCATGCCGGCAAGCGTCGCCATAGCGGAGACGGCGAGGTTCCGAATAGCAAGCGTACCGCCTATTCTGAGATGGGAGGGCTGGATAGCTCAGCAGCAGTGGAGGCGGAGACGAGGGATCCCACGGCCGCGCCCACCAAGGCCGTGTCTCCCGAGGGGAACGGTACGGCAGAGGAGCCACTAGCGCTGGATGATAGCGACACGGACGAGTCGGACAGCGGCTCTACCGATGAGGATATCCCGGCCCAGCTGCCGACGAGCATCCGCCAGAGTCTGCAGCGCTCGAGCTCGGTCACCATCTCAAGACCTGCTTCAGGTTCTGCTGCACTATCATAATACTTTACCTCAGGATGGGTTGTGGTGGCCTTTGTTGGTGGTCGTGGCCCCAGCCTACTTTGAGTGCTCGGGGGGGTGGGGGGTTTGCCTTCTTTTTTTCTCTTAGTGGTATTCACCCTGCCTCCGATCGTGCGAGGAATACCCCCTCTTTCTTCCCTTCTCGCATTTTTTTCCCCTTCCCCTCCCTCGCTTGCTTCCTGAAAGGCACGTTGAACTTTTAAATTTTCTTTGACAAGCGACCAAGATATCATATCCAGAAGGACACAACACACTGCGTTGGCGTTGTCTGGTGGCGGACTTCAGTTTTTGTTGCTTGCGATCAGGGCAAGCCTTGAGAGGTGTCTTAATATTACTACTGCGAATTGGGTGGACAATCTGTGCTTCAGAAAGCAATCATAATACCAATCGATGCTTTACCCCTTCCCGTTATCTAAAAGAGTATGCCTGCTTTGTGATGATGCATGTTACACTGAACCAAACTTTTCAAGGGCTTCCACAATCCAATGTGTAGCCCAGCTGCCACTGATTCACTGTACAAATGAATAATTCTATCCACCCACCCTTCTCAAAGAGATGATTGACGGTGTGACTGCACCAATGACATGGACTTGTCCCCATGGGATCAACCAACGCGCGGCAAAACATCCCACTGCAGAACCAGATCTGAGATGTCCCGCGATCCTTTCCCCCTGCAGCGCGCGCACACACACACACACAGTAGTATTATTACGAGGATTATCGACCCCCAAATTGGGAGGGACAGGACACCCAAAAAAAAAAGGGAGTGTGACAACCAACCACCCAACTCTCCTCCTTTTTTTTTCCTTTTTTTTTTTTTTTGTCGAGTGAATGCGCGCGGGCCTAGGGAGGGGGGGGGGGGGGGAGGAATGGAGGGACTATTGAAGGCGGCCCCCCCCGGC
>JACWRQ010000500.1:12866-26792 GCA_014849955.1 Cryphonectria carpinicola | reverse complement strand
ATGATCACACCTAGCCATTTCAAGATAAACTCTAATTAGTTCTATTTCTTTTTTTTTTTTTTTTTTTTTCTTATTGACTATTATAAGAGTAATATTTTAAATACTGCATTTTATATACCAATTGGTCAAGATTATAATATAAAGTATACATATGGATTAATTATAATAATTTTTATTATAATCACATTCACATTACGTTTTAGTGCATTAGGTGTTAATCTCAACAGGCTTTGTAGACTCTTTTACAGTATAGGCATTTTTAAGTTTTTTTTTAGGGGAGGGACTAAATACCGGGGGTCTCTACAGAAAAATATTTTTACTAATATTTCTAGTAGTAGTTGGTTTACTTTTATAGAAATAGAAAACAAATAATATCTATATGAAAATAATAAATTAAAATCTTTGTTATTGCCGGGTCATAAGTTTTCTTTAGGATTAGGTCGTATATTGCAGGTTTTAATTCGTATATTATTACAAGCATTAGGCTTATTATTTTTAATCTTATTTATTTTTACTTTGTTTAATATTATGCTTAATTATATTAGTAGTGATTTTTTTTGGGATAACACATATTCTTTTTATCAAGTATTGATTAATGATGTTAGCTTAACATCTATTAGTTATACTTTATATTATGATGCTACATCTTCAAATATTATTGTTAACAAGGAATCTTTGGTTTCAGACACAATAAGGGTATCATATGGGTATAAAAAATTTAACGTGAATGTTAATTTAATTGGTTTTTGTTCAATGCTAATTTTAGATGCATTTTTGCTATATAAAGGACATAACATAATTTAAGTTATATTTTAGTTAAAAATTGACATTGTTTATAGACAATTACTAGATGGAAAAGTAGGGGTGAGAAATCCTTGAATGACACCATAATTCTATATAAATACATTACAAGCTTTATTAAATAGAAGTTCTCCTGGTTTAGAATGATCATTAACAAGTCCACCAAAACCTCACGTATTTGTGAGTTTTCCTGTACAATCTTATTTTATATTAAAATAGTAGCAAAAACTAGCTTTTGGACTCGTAGGTGCTACAAGGGTTAGTGTATAGTAAAAAAAAATTTTTTTTGTCTCGTGTTTAAAGTACTGTGCCTTATGGTTGGTTAATTTATTTAGTCCAGTATGTTCATTCGGTTTTGATCTAGTGTATGGCCTTGGGTCGAAGGAAAAAAAATAGTTTTAATAATTATTAATCCATTCACGCTACGCACTGGAGAAACCCCTGTAATATTTAATGTAATCTAGGGGTGGGGATAAAAATATAGATAATTGTCTCTTTTGTACCCACCCCCTTAATAAACCACATAAGTTCAAAGGTAGGAGCTGTAATTTCCTATGTTATAGATTTTAGTTCGTATCTATAATGAGATAAAGTTGCCTTACTAGTACCCTTAGCTGTATGAACTTATTTTCTCCGTTCTAAATTATTTAGTTATATTTTCCTCTTTACCCTTCACTAATCAAATTTAGCTGCGAGCGGCGGAGGCTTCGATTGAGGAGGGGTTATAAGGCAGCATAGGTGGATATAGTTCAATCGGTAGAGCGACTGTTCGTGGCACAGTAAGTTCCCTGTTCGAGTCAGGGTATCCACCCTTGCGTAGCGTCCTATTTAGGACTTTCTTGTCTAGTTACTTATGGGAGTAAACTTATTTTCTGGTCCAATAAATAATAAAAAATAATAATAATTTCTTTTTTTTTATTTTGAAAGATTTTTCGTTATTTTGTCCAGAAATTGTTCCGTAGGGTTTTAGTTCAACCCTACTTCCCTACGATACAAGTTTGTTTTTTTCATTTCCGGGACTCTGTTTGTAAAAAAAATTTTTTTTTTCGATAAATATGAGGGTGCAAGCTCTAAAAAAAAAAACAAACTTCGTCCTAAAAAAAAAAAAAAAAAGCAGGATTTTTTTTTATTTTGCGAATTTATTTTTTATTTCTTCATATGCTGCAAGGTGGGGAGGATTGGTAATTTAATTAAATAGGGAGGTGTAGTTAGTGCTATTTGAGGGTTGCGCCTAAAATTCCCATCTTACCCTTTTTTTTTGTAGCTGAAAACATAATATGATATCATATTAAATAAGGTTGCTGCAGGGATGGCTATAAAAAGGTTATATATATAGATCTAGGGATAGTCAACAGCTAGGATAGTTTAATAGGTTAAAACTTTAATTTCATACATTAATAATGAGAATTCGATTTTCTCTCCTGGCTAACTGCACAAATAGCAGTTAGTAATAATGTTCTTTTAATGTTCATTATTGCTTGATTATATTCTTTTTTTTATAAAATCATGATACTACTTTTTACACTTTTTTTATTAATATCGAATGCCGTCAGTTTAAGACGATATATGGCTATTCTCTATAATCGGGTTGCCATAATTGCTTTACTATATGCTATTTTACAAAGCTTAGTTAACTTTTCTATCTTAAGTAATGGTGGTCTAGGTTTACATGGTGGTTTATTTCATGTCACAACTATCACCGAAGTTTTCCATATCTTTCTATATTTTATTTGTATATTTATATTAATTTTAACAAGTTTTTATCCCAGAAAAGTATGAGTGTATGAACATTCTACATTAAAAGATATTAACATGAATAAATTTTTATATTATCGAACAAAGATAATAAATAAAATTACAAATAATTTAATAAATGTAATAGGAATAAGTGATAGTTTATCTGAATTCAAATTTTCAGTAATAAGGTATACTTTAAAGGGCTTCGAAAGAAACTACTCTTGTCCCTTAATACTATCTAATATTATGAAGACAAGCTTTAGTGTTAACACAAGCTTTAGCTTAAGTAGGCGTGTACACTGTTCTCCTTTACTAACTCAACCTTGTATTCCTGGCCTATCTAATAGCATGAACACGAACTTTAGTTTATATAAACGTAGATACTATTCTTCGTTAGCAACAACTCCAGTTTTAACCTCTAACTTATCCCCTTGATTTGTAACAGGATTCATTGATGCTGAGGGTTGTTTTTCAGTGGTATTGCAAAAAACACCCGGAACTAGACTAGGTTGAACAACCAGAGTTGCATTTTCTATAGGCCTACATAAACAAGATCTACCTTTTTTAAAAAACCTTCAAGACTATTTCGGTGGGGTAGGAACTATTAGTAGTCAAGGTAAAGATAGTTTTCAGTTTCAGGTTACAGCTTTAAACCAAATAAAAATAGTTGTTCAACATCTAAACAAGTATCCTTTAATCTCGAAGAAGCTGAACGATTTCATCCTATTTAAACAAGTGGTGGATATTATGGATGTTAAAAAACATCTTATTTCTGAAGGGTTACAAGAGATCGTAAACATAAAAGCAACTTTAAATCTAGGGTTGCCAGTTAACCTAAAAGAAGCTTTTCCTTCTACAATACCTGTACCTGTGCCTGTTCATAATGAAGAAGTCAAAGTTATCTTTGATGGACACCCCGAGTGATTAGCAGGTTTTACAAGCGGAGATGGCCATTTTATGGTAAAAGTATTTAAGTGTAAAGGACGCTTCGCACAAAAATTAGGGTTTAAAGTAGCTTTACGGTTTAAAATAACTCAAGATGCAAGGGATGAATTTTTAATGAAAAGTTTTCAGGGGTTCTTCAAATGTGGAAATTACTACTCTAGAAAGGGAGAGGAGCATGGGGATTTTATTTGTGAAAAATTTTCAGATGTCCGCTTCGCAGGAAATAATTATTCCGTTTTTCAACAAATATCATATCCATGGTGAAAAATCTAAGGATTTCCAAGATTTCTGCAGAGTTGCTGAATTAATGATTACCAAAGCCCACCTGACTCCTTCAGGGTTACACTTAATAAGAAAAATAAAAGAAGGAATGAATAAAGGAAGAAGAAGGGTTATTTGTGATACTTTACCCCGAACTTCGTAGCAAAATTTAAATGTATATAAGAGGTCTGTACTTATGCTGAGCTTGCGCCTTGTAAAAATTAAGTCCAGGCTTAATTATGAATAAATGAACATTCTGTTCTTATCTAGGCAAGGGTATAGTTTAAGTCGAGATATGTCATTTCTTATAATCTAATTGAGATGATAGCTTACTTTATATTATACTGCAAAACTTAGTAAGTTTCTATATAAGAATTTAAGGCTCATGGCGGCTAGCTTCGCAGCCCTGTGAAAGAAACTAAAAGTAAGGGTGTTAGTTATATTATCGTGCGAGAACGGGGCACGGTAAGCCTTTAACTAGGCTGGCTTCATTGCAGGATGGCACTTTTATTTATTAAAATAAAATTATATTAGTCCATCTTGGCTTATTTATCTATATTTACAAAAAAAATGATAATAATTTCTACACTTTTAATACTAATTTCGAATGCCGTCAGTTTAAGACGAGATATGGCAATTCTTTATAACAGGGTTGCTATAATTGCTTTACTATATGCTATATTACAAAGCTTAGTAAGTTTTTGCACTTTTAGTAATGGTGGTATAGGTATACATGGAGGTTTATTCCATGTTACAACTATCACTGAGGTTTTTCATATTTTTTTATATATTATTTCTATACTAATATTACAATTAACTAGCTTTCATCCACGAAAAGTTTGAGTATATGAACATTCATCTATAAAAGATCTTTTCATGAACCGCTTAATGTTCTATAGAACGAAAATTGTTAATAAGTTTGGAGAACATTTAAAAATTATCGAGTATCCTGCCAAACAATCTGGGAAATTGTTAATATTGTGGGAAAAACTTCCAAATTCCGGGGACGTCCTAAAAATTTTGATACCAAATCTGGATGAATTATTCCATGGTGGGTGAATTAATTATTCATGTAAGGTAATAATTCAAAATGTAGCTTTTCAGTTATACTCTTTTTTTTTTAAGAGCACTACTAGTTGTGGGGTGTCTTACCATCCAAACAGGGCTATTGAAATGCAATTTCGAAAAATGGACAATCGCGGATCTAAATCAACAGTACTAAATAGTATGGTTGTAAAAGAGCAACGAGTAGACGGAAGTTTGTTTTTTAATCCTAGCTTAGTCGGCGGATTAAATAATATAAGGTGTACTCTAAGAGGGTTTGAAAGAATTACCTGAGCTGGAATCCCTTCTAATCAAATTCTAAATAAACAACATTATTCAACTACTGCTGTTTCGCGGGAAAGCTTGCCTTCAATAACTACATATAAATCCTTTGATCCTAGTTTAAATTTATCTAAAAATGGAAGTAGTTTAAGCTTAAATCCTTGGTTCGTAACAGGGTTTACAGATGGGGACGGTTCATTTACTGTTTCTATTACTAAGAAAAAATCCGGTATAGGTTGAAAAATCTCACCTATATTCACTATAGGGCTGGATATTAAAGATTTAGATCTATTAGTTCAAATTAAAGCTTTTTTAAATATTGGTCAAATTTATACTAGTAAAAGAGGTATAGTTTATTACACAGTAGGTTCTATGAAAGATATAATAAAGTATATCTTACCTCATTTTGACAAATATCCTTTAGCTACTCTTAAATTAAAAGATTATTTATTATTTAAGGAGATAGTTCTTCTTATGGAAAAAGGTGAACATAAATCCTTACTAGGTTTATCTAAGATATTCTCACTAAAGGCTAATTTAAATAAAGGGTTATCTGAAATAGTAAAAGCAGAATTTCCAGATATTATTCCCGCGAATATTCCAGAATTAAAGATACCATCTAAATTAAACCCTCATTGATTATCTGGATTTATAACTGCAGAAGGATCTTTCTTTATTTCTATTTATCCTAATGAGAAAAGAAAAGCTGGATACGCTGTAAGTTTGGTTTTTAGTTTATGTCAACATATTAAAGATATAGATCTACTAGAAAGGCTTGCTAAATATTTAGCTTGTGGTAGAGTTAAGGAAAATTCTAATCGTGAATCAGTTGAATGAGTTATCACTAGGTCCGATGATATTAACCAAAAATTGATTCCATTTTTAACTAAACATTCTCTTTCAGGGGTAAAACAATTAGATTTCGAAAGATTTAAAGAAGTATCTCTTTTAATAGAAAATAAAATGCACTTAACCCCCGAAGGAATTACAGTAATAAAAGATGTTAAAAATTCAATGTATACTAGGTAATGGTATTAATATAATGGTTTATCTTCTGGAGGCACACGGGGGCGGCTACGAGGATTTCGTAGCCGCCCCCTCCTAGATGCACGAATAAAGATAAGGTTATAACTTCAAGTTAGCTAACTTGCATACATATATTTTAAGTTATTTATTTAGAATTTTAAGATAAATCCAGTTTGCCTCGTTAATCTTATTATTTATAATAAGTGGAGCTGTATTTTTAATGTCAACTAATGATTTTATTTCGATCTTTTTATCTATCGAATTACAAAGTTATGGTTTGTATTTATTAAGTACAATTTATAGAAATTCGGAATTATCTACGACAGGTGGTTTAATGTACTTTTTATTAGGTGGGTTAAGCTCTTGCTTTATTTTATTAGGTACAAGTTTATTATATGCCAATTCAGGTACAACTAATTTGGATAGTTTGTATGTAATAACTAGTATTAGTGATCTAAATAATGTAGAGGTAGCCGGAGGGTTTATGCCTTCTTGATATAACTATGATTATATAAATTTTTCTCTTTTAATTTTTAGCATAGGGTTTTTATTTAAAGTTAGCGCTGCTCCATTTCACTTCTGATCTCCTGACTGAAAACTTGGGAAATTTTCAACTGTTGGGGGTAAATTGCCAAATTCCGGAAACACTCTAAAACTTCAAGTACCAAGCTATACTATAAAGGGTATAAGTGGATGAACTAATAACTCATGTAAGGTAATAAGCTTGAAGGCTTCTGAAAAGAACGTGGGCTATCGCGGATCTAAGTCAATAATACTAAATAGTAATATTATTGTAAAAGAGCAACGAATAAATGGTAGTTGGTGTGTAAATAAGGCGGCGGTTTCGACGTTATCTACACATTTAAGATATATTCTAATGGGTTCTGAAAAGAATTATCAATTTAAAATCCCTTCTAATCAAGTTATTCAAAGACGACTTTATTCAGCTATGGCTGAATCTAAATTGAAGGATGCTGTTATTAATAAACTTCCTCAAGATATTGAACCTTGATTTATCTCAGGGTTCACAGACGCGGAAGGTTGTTTTCTTATTTTAATACGTAAATCACCTAAAAGCAAATTAGGTTGACAATTAGAAGCTAACTTTACAATCAATCTTCATGTTAGAGATATTGATATTTTAAGTGTGATCCAAACTTATTTAGGAGGAGTTGGTAGAATAGGTAAAGAAAGAAATAATTGTCGTGATTTTACAATAGGTTCCTTAAATCAAATTTTAAACAAAGTAATACCTCATTTTGATAAGTACCCTTTAAAAACTAATAAATTTTCCGACTATTTATTATTTAAAGAAGTAGTAATGATGATGCAAAGTGGAGAACATTTAACAGTTGAGGGATTACAAAAAATAGTAAATATTAGAGCTTCTATCAATAAAGGGTTATCTCCTTTACTAAAAGACGCTTTTCCTTATAGTGTTGCTGTTTCAAGACCATCTTTACCACAAAATAATAATAAATTACACCCTCAGTGAGTAGCCGGTTTTACTTCGGGTGATGGTTCTTTCAAAGTTAGCATAAGAGAATCTAAATTATTTAAAGTAGGGAGTCGGGTAGCATTACTTTTTATATTAACTCAACATATTAGAGATGAAACTTTAATTAAAAGTTTTGTTAATTTCTTTGGTTGTGGTCAAACTTATGCTTATAAGGATTATATAGAGTTTAGATGTCAATCATTCAAACATAATTACCAAAATATTTTACCTTTTTTTACAAATTATTCTATTCTTGGTGTAAAAGCACAGGACTTTAATGATTGAGCTAAAATAGCGGAGATGATACAAAGCAAAACTCATTTAACTAAACAAGGTTTAGATCAAATCCGTAAAATAAGAGTAGGTATGAATAAAGGTAGATATTTGGATGCAGATTAATTATGGGGGGGGGGGGTTGCGGCATACAGTGAAGTCCCCGCCCCTTCTTATCTAAGGTCATCTTTAGGTATGAAATATAGTCTGTTTATTTTTATAATGATTTGCTTTGCATTAGCCTAACAGGACCGAGGGGCTTTCATATTTAATTAGTTAAAGGTGGCTGCATAATTTTAATTAGCCGCAATAAAGTCGAATTTTCTTTAATTTGAACGGTAAATTTAAGTACCGTGGACGTTTACGATGCCATTCCTACTATAGTTACTACATTTGTTGCAATTATAGCCAAAATATCTATCTTTATATTCTTATTAGAATTAGTTTATTATACTAATCATTATTTACTAAATTTAAATTGAACTTATGGTTTATTGGTAAGTTGTTTACTTTCTTTAATAGTAGGTACAGTTTTAGGTCTTACTCAGTTCCGAATAAAAAGATTATTCGCATATAGATATCTTTAGAGTATTACTGTGTGCTTAACTGCCAAATTCCGGGGAAACCTTAAAATTTCTGATACCAAGCTATATGCGAAAGTATATATGTGGATGAAGTAATTACTCATGTATGGTAACAACGCAGAAGATAACCGAAAGGGTAATAGGCAATCGCGGATCTAAGTCAAACAATAAACAATATTTGTTTGTAAAAGAGCAACGAGTAGACGGTAGTTGTTGCAAAGTTATATCTTGTAATTAAGGTTATATCTTGCAATTAAGGTGTACTCTACTTAAGTAAGCCGTTTATATATCGAGCTTTACTGCTACGAAGCTTAGTAGCCTTCATTATATGCCTAAGTATATTAAGTTACTGTCTCGAGCTTGCGCTCTAATAATATAAAAACTTTTAGTAGGGCATGCATCCACCCATGTTGCAGGCAGCAGCCGTGAGATAACTCAAACCATTGCTGGATCATTGCAGCACTTCTTCCTTTCCTGATGGCCAATATAATGCCCATTATATTGCTTTTATATTGAAAATCCTGACCTGTCTTTCTTTTGGTAATTAACATTAATTCTATTTTACATTCTTAATTTAGTCGTTGCCTGTTTTATAGCAAATGTAGTCGTCTTTCAAGGGCGCAGTCAGACACCACGCCGGTGCACGCTCGTCATAAGCTTTAGGAAATACTCAAATACACCCCATACGGGAAGGATTAGTTCATACGTGAAAGTTGCTTCATGTGTTCAACTTAATTATGTTGTTCAACAGCAGAGACAGCCGCATAGTAGATAGGACTCTATAACAAAAAGCAATACCAAGTAGAGGATCGTAACAACCATTTACAGTGGACCAATTAGCTTGGCCATAAGTGAGCAAGGCTGAAATTAGTGCCAGAAACTAAACGTCGTAGTAGCTCAGATCAGTGGAAGACGTAAGGTGGGTTATGTTTAAGAATAGCTGAATTATCAGTAGACTATTGTGTGTAAGGGTGGTCGCTGGAACAGTGTACCAATGATGTGTAAAGGAAAGACCCTATAGCCTCTCAAGTACATTATCCGGTCGTAGTGGATGGGTAGGGATAAGATGAGCAACAAAGCCCTATAAATTATGAAGACCTATCAGGAGGCAAGGTTTGAGCAACCAGTGCAAATATATATATTTATAAATGATGAAACAAATGAATTTTTTACGGCGTAGCCTTAAATATGATTTTTTAGCTAGTATTTTTTCCTCAAGTAATTTTACCTCAAGAAAGTTCACTACAAGCAGTTTTAATTCGATTAATCAGACTTTTAACCCTTTTTTTATAACAGGGTTGACAGACGGTGAAGGTAGTTTTGTATCTATAGTTAGAATGAATTCTAGCTACCGTCAGGGTTGACGGGTTGAAGTTCTTTTTCAAATAGGACTACACCAGAAAGATCTGGAGCTTTTAAAATCTATAAAAGCTTATTTTGGTGGTGCAGGATCTATAGTAAAGTCCGATAAGGATATGTATGCTTTAAGAATAACTTCGTTAAAAGAAATTTTGACTTATATAGTACCCCATTTTGATAAGTATCCTTTAATAACTCAAAAAAAGGCAGACTATCTTTTATTTAAAGATATCGCCCTTATGATGGAAAAAGGAGAAGATCTTAAAAAGGAAGGTTTACAATGGATTGTAAACACACGTGCTATACTAAACCTAGGTCTATCTGAAGTCTTAAAAGCAGCTTTCCCTGATACTATCCCTGTAGTTCGTTTTTTAATATCTAAACAAGAAATTCCACATCCAGAATGAATGGCCGGGTTTGTAACAGGAGAAGGTACATTCTTTGTAAAAGTAAATAAAGGTCGTAATAAAGCTGGTGTAGGTGTTCAGTTAGTTTTCCAAGTCGCCCAACATGTACGGGATACAGAGTTACTGAAAAGTTTTATATCTTACTTAAAATGTGGTCGATACGTTAGACCAACTCAAGAAAAATGAGGAAACTTTCAGTGTACCAAATTCTTAGATAATTACGATATAATCAAAGAATTTTTTATTAAACATCCTATCCAAGGGTCGAAAGCAAAGGATTTCTCGGATTGAGTTGAAGTAGCTGAAATGATTAAAAAAGGGGATCACTTAACTGAAGAAGGGTCTTCTAAGATTATTAATATAAAAGCTGGTATGAATACAGGTAGACTATAAATATCTTATCAGGTATTCTTATAATTGAACTAGTCCTTATTTAGTTCCCCTATATGATAAAGGCATAAGGGTGTAGGGGAGCTTATAACTAATGTTTCCTTTGGAGCAAGTTAGAGCTCCCTACCCTCCCCCTAGCTAGTAACTTATAGTTTTACTTCATAGTATCTTTATGTAAAAAATTATAAGCGATGTTAGAAGGAATTGGTCTTTATTATATAGCTTCCATAGGAGGCTGCGCCCGAAGGTTAAAAAACTAATTTTATCTAATCCTAATGTTGTGGAAGGGACAAGTCATCAATACTAGTTGATGGTTATGTGTAATTTTTAATTTATATGGTATGGCTTACAATTTATGACAGTACTATTTCTCACTTAGGTTTTATTCTATTGGCTCTTACTATTTCAAGTGTTGAATCAACTCAAGCATTTATATTTTATTTAATGCAATATTCTATAAGTAATTTAAATGCCTTTATTATTTTAGTAACTATTGGTTTTTCTTTATATTGTTATGTAAATGATAATAAAGAAAATGAGGAATTAGTTGATAAAAATAATTCACCTGAAAGGGAGGGAGGCGCTAAGGCGTCATAGGGAAACCCTCTCCACATTGGGTATAACAATCAAACTCCGGGGACACCCTTGAACACCAAGTACCAAGTCGCAGGGAAACCTAGTTGATGGATGAAATAATCACTCATGTATCCTTTTTTATTTGATTGATAATAAAATTAACCATTTAATCAAATAAAAAGGAGGTAATAACCTTGGAGTCCTTCGAAAGAAGTGTGGGCTATCGCGGATCTAAGTCAGTAATATTAGCCTTAAGTTTTAATAAATTATTGATCTTTTTTAGATGGATGTTAAAAACAGGAGCTATTTTTTTACTGTAAAAGAGCAACGAGTATACGGTTGTTAATACGGTAAATGTTTTTATGCCGTATTTAAGATGTATTCTTACTAGATTACCGAAAGAAATCCTTAATCAAAATCCCACCTAACCAAATAAAAAATTCGACATTCGGAAGTAACTACCTTTAAGCTTATCTAATCAATCCATAGGATAATCCTCCTTTAGTTAGGACTAGTAAGCTGATATTGAATACTAACCGAAGGTAGGCTTGCCTACTTCGTACTAATAAATTAAGCACAAAAATGCTTATCTTCCTTCCTTGATTGATGCAATAAGATTTGGAGTTACTTTCGTCTTAGGTTTTTTCACTTGTATTTGTACTGGTAAATTTGATGAAGTATTATTCTAACAAGAGGTAACTCAAGGAGTAGTTACCCCTTATATTTCTTATACAAGAAATATGTTTAGCTTGATCAGTCCGTTAGCAGCTTTTTCTTTATAATTCAAGCCAAAATCGTCTTTTAATGCGGGGAGCTTGTGTGGTAAATATAATTTTTCTACTGGGTCATATTATTCTACTAGCAATAAGCCTAAAGGTAAATCAGATGATTTCTTTCATAAAGTTTACTCAGATAAGTCGGCTAATAATCCTTTCTTTATTGTAAATAATTTTTTTAAGCAATACCCTAATCCGGAGTTAGCTAAGGCTAATATAGATTATAAACTCATTAATACAATTTTATGTAATCATATAAAAGATTTTAAATTATCTGAGGAAGCGTTTGATCATTTAATGAAGTTAATAAGGGATGAGCCTCTAAAATTCTATGAACTTCCTTTATCTAAGGAAGGAAAGGCTTATTTCCAGAACATGTTGGGTGTAACCAAGAGAGGGGTTAATAGTAAAGCCCCCTCCGCGCTGGAGGCTAGGAGGGGGGGCGCTCCGCCCAGGTGTATACTTATTTATAAACAAAATTACAGGAGAAGGTTATGTTGATTCATCTGGAGCTTTGGCTAGCAGAATAAATGATGATTATCTAAGGAAAGGAAAAATTTTAGGTAAGAGACCAATAGAATTAGCGATAAAGAAGTATGGATTAAGTAATTTTAAATTAGAAGTATATGTGCTTAGTCAAGAACTCTTAAATCAAATTTGCCCAGAGCTTTATTCTTCTCTTACATCGGTGGAACAGTTAGAAGAGATTTCTCCTAAAAGCCTAATTAAAGAGGGTGGGGTAGAAGTTGATATATTGAATTTATCTGAAGGTTTCGCCAAAAAGGAAATTCGAAATTTAGTATTAGTTTTGGAGCAAATTTTCATTCTTTTACTTAACCCTGAGTATAATAAGTTAAAAGTCGCAGGTTCCGCAGCAGGGAATAAGATACAGAAGGAGTTAATGCTACCTGTTTTTTCAAAAACACGAAAGATTACTTACCTCTATGATGTAGAAAAAAAAGAATTAATTTTTCAAGCCAAAAGTCGTACTCTTTTATCTGAAGCCTTAGGGTTGAAACGGAGATTAATTCCAAAACAACTTTATTTAAATAGATTCTTTATCTCGGATGAGCTCTTAAGCGAAAAAGAATATTCTAATAATTTGTTAAGTTCAAAGGCGTTGACAGCCTTTATAAATGAAATTAGAGGTCAAATAATGGAAAAATCGTCAAGAAACTTCCTTCCATATAAAGAAGTTGTTCGTGAAAAGCTTTCCAAATCTACAGAGCTTATTAACACTGTTACTAAGGAAGAGAAAGTATTCCCTTCTCTTAATGCTGTGGCTCTTTATCTTAGAGAGTTAAATCCAGAGTATAAAGCATCAGCAGGGAGTCTTCATACTATTATGAAGAGAGGTGGTTTGTACAAAGGTCTATTTTTAGTGCGTTATCTTGTTAAAAATCAAGATAAAAAGGTGTAAAGTAAATTTTGTTGCTATAGTTTACAGTTGCTCGCGAAGTATATATCGTATGGGGGAGACATTACAAAGTAGGCTTTCGTTTCGTCCTCCCCCAACCTTTCTTCTAATCCTATTTCGGTGAAACACACATTAGGGCTGCGCCTAGTTTATTTAGGGAGAGGTTCGGTAATTAGTGGCTGTTTATATTTTTTATAATTTATTATTTTTTATTTGTAAGGTAAATTTGAAGAAGTGGTCCAATTAATTAATCAATTAAAAGGATATTTTTATATAAACCCTATATTATCTTTAAGTTTTGCTATTACTATCTTTTCATTTGTGGGTATTCCACCTTTAATTGGTTTTTTTGCTAAACAAATGGTTTTAAGTGCAGCTTTAGATAATGGTTATATTTTCTTATCTTTCATTGCCATACTTACAAGTGTAATAGGAGCAGTATACTATTTAAGTATAATAAAAGAAATTTTTTTTTTCTCGGTTACCCCTGAATATAAATTAAATCCTTTATTAACTAGCGGAAAGGAGGGCTACGCGGGCCTTAAAGGTC
>JACWRQ010000500.1:0-12767 GCA_014849955.1 Cryphonectria carpinicola | reverse complement strand
GTTACCCCTGAATATAAATTAAATCCTTTATTAACTAGCGGAAAGGAGGGCTACGCGGGCCTTAAAGGTCGAATTTATGTAGCAGCTGGTAAAATCTTGAATAGAAATAGTATTGAATCTATTAGATTTAATCATAATAATATAGTTATGTCTAGCCCTTTAGCTATTACCATTTCTATTATAAGTTTAATAATAGTTTTATTTATCTTTATGAACAAAGAATGATTAAGTATGGGTACCTTTATCTTCCTATTCTTCTTATGTGCTAAAAAGCATTTTGCTTGTGATTTATTACTGCGATCAAATACAAATCCCCCGAAGGCTACGTCGCCGGTGGGCGCTGTCGCCTGAATTTTATCAGATACTTCTTATCTGACAAGCTCTCATTCTCAACTCTTTAGTGCATATAAACGATTGTTAGGTACTCGTGGTTTGGTTGCCTCTGTTTATAAAAATAGTGCTGTGCGTACGTCACGATTATTTTCAATCATTCCACAACAAACGCTCTGGTACTCATCGAAACATAATAAGATCCTCCCTATCTCACCTTGATTTATTACAGGTTTTACAGATGCAGAAGGTTGTTTCAATGTTGGACTTCAAAAAAATCCTAACGGTAAGTGATATATCCGACCCTTATTCCAGATAAAAGTTCACTCAAGAGATAATTTATTATTAAAAGGTATTAAAGATTATTTTGGAGGTATAGGTAATATATATACTACAAGTAAGGATTCAAAGTTCTTGGTGAGATCTTTGGATGAAATCTTAAAAATCGTTTTGCATTTCGATAACTACCCTTTAATAAGTAAAAAAAGATCCGATTTCATGTTATTTAAACAAATAATCCTTAAAGTAGTTGAAGGGGAACATTTATCAGCTAAGGGATTACAAGAAATTGTTAATATTCGTAGCGCGATAAATTTAGGTTTATCTGATTCCTTGAAGACTATTTTCCCTAATACTGTCCCTGTTTCTAGACCTATCTTAGAAGATATTACTATCCCTCACTCTGAATGGATGGCTGGTTTTGTTTCAGGTGAGGGTTGTTTCTTAGTTCAAACGGCTAAATACGGTGAAGGTAAATTAGATGGAGTTTCATTAAGCTTTAAGGTATCTCAACATTTGAGAGATGAGTTACTGTTAAGGTCATTTATTTCTTTTTTTGGTTGTGGTCTATTTAATTACCATAGTGGAAAGAGCAAATTAGGGTCGGGGGTATTTGTTGTTAGAAAATTTTCAGATATCTCAGATAAAATACTTCCGTTTTTTAAAGATCATGAGATAAGAGGTATTAAAAGAGAGGATTTTGAAGACTGAGTTAGGGTAGCTGAATTAATTAAATCTAAAGCTCATCTAACCAAAGAGGGAGTTGAGAAGATTCGTGAGATAAAATCCGGTAAGAATACATTAAGATAATTTCTAGATGGCTGCAGCTTAAGGGGGGGGGGGAAAGAAACCTACTTTACTTAAAGAGGCGGTTAAGGTCTCCTTTTATTTATAGCACTTAGCCGAGATGCAATAGGTTGCCCAAAAAATTTATCAATAATAGGTAAATTTTTCAAAAACATTGGATTAATTGCAAGAATATCAACACCCCGATGTTTATTTGATAATTTGCAGCGAAGTTTATCTTAGCTTTATTATTAGAGAGATATCTAATTAATAGTACTCATTCTAAATATATAAGATAAAAACGTTCAACGACTAATAGGTGAGTAAAACTAACAATAATCCTATATAAAGATCCAACACTAACTTACCTATTAATATGAGATTACTGATAATGAGTATCAGATATGATCTCTAATAATTGTCAGTTAATTAATACTAAGTAGTGATAACATAGTCTGAACAATATAGTAATATATTGAAAGATTAATTATAGTTAATTAATCATTAATATCCTTGACCATATTGGTACAATTTTTATTTAATTCTTAAATGAGTTCAATGACGTTATTTATATTATTTGTTAATATTATAGCTATTCTATTTTTAGTATTAAATTTATTATTTGCTCCTCATAATCCATATGCCGAAAAATTCTCTAGTTTCGAATGCGGGTTCCACAGTTTCTTAGGACAAAATAGATCTCAATTTAATGTAAAGTTTTTTGTGTTCGGTTTGCTATTCTTGCTTTTTGACTTGGAAATTACTTTAATTTTTCCTTTTGCAGTAAGTCAATCTAATAATGAAATTTACGGTTTAATAATTGTATTAATCTTTATGGTAATAATTACCATAGGTTTTATTTACGAGCTTGGAAAAGGAGCCTTGAAAATAGATAGTAAACAAAATGTTAGTCTTTTAAGAGATAATCACACTAATACATCTATATCTTTCTTGGGTAAATTATCTTCGAAGGATAAGGATTCTTTTACTTCTCGTTATTCAGGAGGCGACGGTAATTTTTAATACCGTCGCCTCCACACTCACCCTGTAGCAGGCTATGTGGGAGCTACTTTCAAAAGATTATACTCAACTAGCCATAAAGCTAGCCAAGGTAATTTAGATTTTTGAAAACAGGTTAATTCATCTAAGTTAGATGAAAACAATCTAATCTTTTTTTTTTTTTTAGTTAATCTTTTTAGGCGGCTACTTCGTATGCCGCCCTTATAATGAAAGTAAAATCTGGATTTTGTTTTTTATTAAGGTGCAGCCCTCAAATTACATTAACACCTTTAAACTTATGACATCAAGCTTTTATTAATATAGGGACTACTCAGAATAAAAAGTTGACGGAAGCTTCGCGTTTCGCGCTTTGCGCTTCGCACACATTTATAGAAGTTTTCCCTAACGTTCTAGTAGTGCTGATATTCAGATAATATAGATTTACAATAGATAAATCTTCAAAGAGTAGCTTTTACTTTAGGTATGTCCAAAGGGCGTGGTAGTTTTATTTTAAGTAAGAGGAATACTAATTCAAGTAAAATTTGACTAAGGTCATTACTAGCTTGTACCCGGCGGGCTGGGTAAGCGCATATGGTTGTTTATCTCTAATTTTTTATTAATTTAACACTCTAGCCCCTAAGGGGCGTGATGAACTTTTTATGAATAGTTTAGTAGATTCCTTTTTTTATTAGGTTAGGTAATTAAAACCAAGTAGCTGTTTTTCTTATCTTATAAGGTTTTGAGCTGTTATATGGTAATTTGTATCTTTGTACAATCTAGTCTTTTTTGAAGACCAATGAGCTAAATAAAATGTTAATCCTTAAGGTCTATATATAAATAGTAGTAATAAAAGATTTATCAAATTTGTAAATAAATATAGACAATCTTAGAAAAAAATATGAATTATTTATTAAATCAATTAAATATTAATTTAGACGCTCCTAGTGCATGAGGTATATATTTTCAAGATAGTGCCACTCCTCAAATGGAGGGTTTAGTTGAATTACATGACAACATTATGTATTACTTAGTTATTATATTATTTAGTGTAGGGTGAGTTTTATTATCAATAATAAGAAACTATGTGGCTACAAAATCACCTATTTCACACAAATACTTAAATCACGGTATCAAAACAACAAGTGTGCCTGCTCTAAAGTGTTCTAATCAGGTTATGTATAAATACCCTAAATATAGTCTTTCCTTTTATTCTTGTAAACTTTCTCTAGTTAATTCTTATTGTTTAAATCGACATGCTTATTCTACTGATAGTGATCCAAAAGACTCAAATAGTAATAGTAATTCTAAGAATGATCAGTTAATCCCTGCTGTTGTTTATGAAGATGCCTTTGCAATGCAAAAGGTTATTTTAAAAGATAACAAAGGTAGAACTGGGATTTATATGTTAACTAATAAGCTTACAGGTAATATTTACGTAGGACAATCCGCAGATTTACGTAAAAGATTTCTTAATTACTTCAATTTAAGTTATATTACTAGACGTAATGAACTTATAATAAGTAGAGCTTTAATTAAATATGGATATTCAAACTTTTCTATCTCGATTTTAGAATATTGTGAAAAATCAGAGTTAGATATTAGAGAACAATATTACTTAGATATTCTAAATCCCGAGTATAATATTCAAAAAGTAGCCGGTGGTAGCTCTAAGGGTTTAATCCGATCTCAGGAAACTAAAGATAAAATTAGTAAAGCTTTAAAAGGAGTGTATATTGGTAGTAAAGCTTACTGGTTTGGTCGTACAATGAGTGAGGAAACCAAGAAACTAATGAGCTCTAAAAGATCTGGTGAACTTAATCCACTATTCGGTAAATCTCATAGTGAAGAAACTAAAGAGCTAATTAGACAAAAGTCGCTCGGTAGAAAGTTCTCCGATGAGTCAAAATTATTAAAAAGTACTAAACTAGGTAATCCGGTGAATATTTACGAAAAATGTTCATCTGAAGGGTTTGAGCTAATAGGTAGTTTTGTTTCAGCGAGAAGAGCTGGTCTATTTTTAGGAATTAGTAAAAGTACGGTTATACGATATATGAATTCGGGTGCTGTCTTTAAAGATAGATACAAATTTTCGGCAGCTTCCTAATTTTTGTGGAGACTTATACTTTTTTTGGTAGTGGCGGCGATTAATTTTATAAGCAAGCTCGTCGCCACCATCTTAAGTAAAATAAAATAACATTAGAATTACTAAGAGTTTAATTTCACTATATGCTGGAACCCTCTAAAGCCTTTGATACTATAATTATCTTTCTTGGTTACGTATGAGTAGCAATGTAAGTAAGTAAATCTCCTTGAGGATCTTTTTAGGTCCCACTCAAGGTGTATAAAATAAAGATTATCAGTGAAAACTCTTCGCTGTATGGAAAGCGACCTTTACCTTAAAAATCTAAGCAAGCTAGCCATAAGGAGGCTTACATAAAAAAAAAAGGCTGACCTGGCTGGCGCTGAGCCTAGAAAATAAGGTAAAGGAAAGGATGTAACAATGAGCAACCTTAGCAGGAAACCAAAATAATAATTCATGGTACATGCTAGCAGCTTATTTTTTAGCTGCCTAGTTAGTACACTTTTATTATGAGTAGGTAATCCACAGAGACTAAACGTGAAATATTCAGTTAATTCTGTGAAGCAGGGCTGAATAAAGATATAGTCCAATTTAAAGACACTTATCGAGCTAATCTGGACTATCACTCCTGCAGTAATACTTATGTTAATTGCTTTTCCTTCTTTTAAATTATTATACCTAATGGATGAAGTGAGTGATCCTTCAATGTCTGTATTAGCAGAGGGTCAAGGTGGCCCTAAATCATATATATTAAATAAAAAAGTAAATACCCGTGAGGGTTCAAGAATAAATATTTTTAGCAAGTTTGCCTTTTTACATTGTCGTTGGTTCAATACTAGAGTGAGAGCTGCGTCAAGAATAGGTCCACATAATCAAGATGTTGTTTCTGTAATAGTAGGTTCCCTTTTAGGTGATTCATATGCAAATAGAAGATCTGTGGAAGGAACTCGTATTTGTTATAGACAAAGTAGTATTCATAAAGATTATTTATTTTGATTGTACAATTTTTTTTACACACGAGGTTATTGTACTAATTTAGAACCTAGAATGTACACTAGATTGTTGAAACATAGAGGTAAAGAAGTTCAACATTTAGGGTATGAATTTAATACTTTTACATTTAGAAGTTTTAATTGACTACATGAAATGTTTTATCCTAAAGGTAAAAAAGTTATAAACCCTAAGATAGAAGAATTTATTACTCCTTTAAGCTTAGCTATTTGAATTTCTGATGACGGGGGTTGAGCTAAGCCTGGTGTTAGAATAGCAACAAATTCATTTTCTTTCGCTGAAAATGAATTATTAGTTAATATATTAAAAAGAAAATTCAATCTAGATTGTACTATTCAAACATTAAAAGCTAGTGGTAATTACTCTATTTATATAAAAAGTTCATCTGTTCCTACTTTAAGAGAAATAGTTTTACCACATATGCATTCATCTATGAAATATAAATTAGGTTTGTAAATATGGACAATAATTTTTGGTACTGTGTTAGAGAAGGCGTACTTCGTGTGAATACTAGCTAGACTTATTTTGGTATTTTGCTTAACTATACGATATATGTAATCAGGTAGCTTTAAATATGCAAATTTTACTTACGAGCTCAAAATGTATGTGATAGTCGTGAGTTCAATAGATAAAGCAGTCCAGGTTGGTACTAGTTTTTACAATAACCACCTATTGCTATTTATTGAATTCTGAGATTCCGCCGGGAATCTCTAAGAAAATTAAAAATTTTTTCTTTGGCGACACGAGTGAAAACAGTTAATATATTTTATAGAGAGGTAATATATAAAATACAAGACTGTCAGTAAATAATATAAATTTATTCTAATTATTTGTTGCAACAGACCGGGGCACTTGTGGGTGTCAATTTATTTGATGCTTAATGTACAGTCGGCTCTATTTATAATATATAAATTTGTAAATAGGTACACCAATGATATTGAAGTTACCAATACCCTGATTTCTTAGATTCTAGTGATGAATTTATAGAATTCGATTCATATATCGTACCAGACTCTGACTTGGAAGAAGGAAGATTAAGAATGTTAGAAGTTGATAACCGGGTTATTCTTCCTGAGCTTACACATGTAAGATTTATTATTACTGCTGGAGATGTTATTCATTCTTTTGCTTGTCCTTCGTTAGGTATTAAGTGCGATGCCTATCCAGGTAGAAGTGGGACTGAGGACCCCGTTATATTAATATGCCTGGTTGTGGGAGAGAATAATATTATTTTCCCCACACTAAATCGTCAAATTGCGGGAAAGCCTTAAAGCTGTTTCAACCTAGTAAGAGTGTTAACACATCTTATGACTCACGTAATGAATTGAGATAAGGTAAAATCGAAATAGATGCACGAAAGGAAATAGGTAATCCGCAGCCAATCACCTTAATTATAACAAAACGAGAGCGTACCTTTTGGATAAAGGATTCGTTATGTTCGAAGTATAATAGTCCGAAAAGCTCTGCGTATAAATTTAAGGTGTGCAGTTCATCGACTAAACGGCGGTTGGTTTTTAGCTTTTTATATTAAATATCTGCTAATTAACTTAAGATATAGTCAGACCCTATCCGAAAGGATACAGGATAATATTTCTATCAACCTAAGCTTACCCTGTGAGGAGCTTTAAAATTCGTTTGTAAATGATATATATTATATTATACTCTCTAACTGCCATTAGCTTTCAAGTGAAAAATATAAACTCGAGATAAGACTTAGAAATAAGTATAGTTTATTACCCGTTAAATGGATAATTAGTGTTATCTTCTTTTATGCACTCTTTATTTAGGGATAAGGTATCCTAACTCGTTCCTATAAATATATTTACTTTTATAGGGTAAAAGGATATATTTGAGATTAAATCAAGTATCTGTTTATCCTAACAGAGAAGGTGTTTTTATAACCAAAAGTATTAGCGTAGATACTATTATATTACAAGGGGGGTGGTATTTTACCTTTAATTAATAGGAGGTGTGTTGTGGCAACAGTTGGCCTTTCGCCTTTTTTTTTCTGCGCAAGCTACCGAAGGGAGGGTGTTTAGTACATCTTCATCTTCGCTTAAACAACAGAAGAGGTCAAATTTGGATAGTCTTTTGGATTCTTTTCCTTCATTGTCTGAAAATCTACACTTGTACACTACTATTAATATCAAAGAATGTTCTCAAGTATTATTAAGAATGTATAACAGTCTTACCGATCCTGTTGTAAAACTATTTATACAAAAAAATTGCTTACATTTAATGTCTTTAGATAAATATACGGCTGCTTCGCTGCCAGAAATAGCTAAAAGAGATTTTTTAGATTATGGGGTAGATGGTCTGGATAAACAAGGACATCTTAGTTTGTATACAGGAAAGTCAGGTTGCTATGCTTTTTTGTGTTTAAAGACTGGTGATTACTATGTAGGATCGGCTGTTTGTTTAAATACTCGTTATAAGGCGCATAAAGTTAACAGTAGTAGACCTGAAAGGGGTGGTTCTAATTTTTTGTACCTTTCAGTTCGAAAACATGGCTGACATAATTTTATTTGAAGACCCCTTATAATTACTAATAATTATATAAATAACTTTACTAAGCAAAATCCCGAATATGAATTAAGCTTAGAATCATTGTTTATATTACGATTCTTCACATAATTTGAGGCTAGATTATACGAACAAATTTTGTTAACTCAATTTAGACCCAAATTAAATAGTAGCTATACTGTTGTATTTTCTTTTAGTAATCGGGAAAAAAGTGCTTATCTAATGAATGATGGTTCTAAACCTATAGAAGTAATAGTGGGTGATAATACCCAATTTTTAATGAAATTTTCATCAAAGAACAGAGCGGCTGTTTCATTAGGAATACCTAAAACTACTTTAGATAGGTACATTAACTTGAAAAATTTCACAATATATAGCCCTGTTTTAGAGATGGATATTTACTTAATAGATACTTCTAAGCCTTTATCAGAAGATTCTCCTAGTTATACTACTACAGATGGAGTGATGGCTATAACAGGAGTTGATTTAGAAGCTTTGGCAAAAGGTAAACTTTTTGCTCTTTTACTAGACAAAAAGTCTCTTTTTGGTATTTATGATAATCCTAGCCAAGCTGCCTAGAGTTTGGATGGTAAAACGGATAGTAGGTATATTAGTAGATATATTAATCTTGAACGCCCTGTGGTAGTGGGGCAAGATAAAACACCTGTATATTTTGTCATGAACCCTGATTGAAAATCGGATATAATAGGACGGATAGCTGCTCGACCTAGTGAACGAAAAAAAATCTAGTAGATCTAGATCTATTGTTTTAGTAGATGTATTAAATAAAAGTGCTTTAGTTTTTAATACAGTTTCCGATATGTCAAGATATTTAGGTAGAAACGCTCTTACGGATACAGGGTATGTAAAAAAATACATGAACCCTACTAAGTTATATAAAGGTCGTTATGAGTTTCATAACCAAGAAGAATTTACAGGGACTATTACTGGTAAAGGTCCATCGTCACCATAATCATCATCATTTACGAATTAATAAGGATCTAGCTCTGCGTAAGCTCTCCTTTAGTAGGGGGGGGGGGAGGGTATACCTACCCCCTCTATATAATAAATACACAAGGTGTAGATAGAAGTTATCTGTTAAATGGATAATGTAACGTTATTAGATTAGCTTTATTCAGGGGTAAGTACCCTAACTCGTCCCTATAAGTACACAGGGCAAATGGGTAGATTTGAGATTAAATCAAGTATCTGTATTTATTAACAGAGAAGGAGTTTTTTACGGTCTTACCTCGTTTCCACTGTAGGAACAATGGCCGGAACTGTAGTGAACCTATGGTTATAAATCATCAAATTGCGGGAAACCCCTAAAGGAATCTTATCCAAGTAAGTGTGGTAACATATTTATGGCACAGGTAATGACTCGTGGTATGGGAAAATCAAGATTTATTATTCAATGGGCAATCCGCAGCCAAGTACCAAGTTCTATTTATTTGGTATGCAGTTCATCGACTAAACGGTGGTTGGTATTGTCAAGGTAGACAATGCTTAAGATATAGTCAGCCCCCACCTGAAAAGGTGCAGAAAAATATTAGTATTTACTTTTATTTTTTGTTAAATAGATATATATTTAATCGCTTAACGGCTTCGCTTAATACCCGTGCTGTCGGGTATATGTAATTTTATTAGCCGACAGGATTAATATATATTTAGGGAAATCTCTACATTAGTTTGTTAAACTTATTGTTAATGTAATAATAAATTTTTTAGTGTGTTATAATAATACACATAAAGTACTTTTTAGTGTAAACTGTTGTAGTAATCGCGAGGAGGTTTTGTAGCAACCGCTGTATGTTTAACAAGATCTTTTAATTCAATTAAGTCTTTAGCTAATAATCCAGAATCTTTAGCATTAGATCATATTAATAGCGGAAAACCTACTACTTCGTTAGTAATTAATAAAATATTTTTAAATCAAAATTTAGTTGTCACTGACTCTAAATTAGATCAATTATTAAAAGTTCAAGGTGTCGAGTTAGATCTTCCTATTTCTACACCAGAAAATCATAAACTTTTAGATGATTTGACAGGTAAATCTAAACATAAAGGTTTCTTTGGTGTATACATGTTTATACATAAAAATACTGGTCATAAGTACGTAGGTTTATCTAATTTACTAAAACGTAGAATGGATTATTACTTTAAAGGGGATTTTCCATTAACTGGTAAATTTTTACCTTTACTACACAAAGAAGGGCTAAAAGCTTTTAAATTAATAATATTTAAACTAGATAGTAATAAATTTAGTAGTCAAGACGCTTTAATTTTAGAGCAGTTTCATTTATTAAATAGAGAGTTTAATTTAAATACTTTAAGAGTTGTTAATGCTGGGTCTTCAAAAGGTGATCCAGTATATGTATATGATTTAACGTGTAGTATTCTTTATTACCGTGCTAAATCTAAAATAGAGTTAAAAAGAGTATTAAAAATACATACTGAAACTAGTAAAAAGTTTGTAGATTCTAAATTACCTTATCTTAATAAATTCTTGTTATTAAGCTATCCTATACCTACCGCTTCTATAAGCAATATTCCCATAGAAGAATTATTAGGTTTAATGCAAAAAGAAAGACAAAATATGTATACATTAGGGACACGTAGAAGTATACATGTGGAATTAGAAATAAAAGAAGGAAATACTTTCGTAGATTCTGTAGGTCATACAATAAATTTTGATTCTTTAACTTCTTGTATTGAATATTTAAGAGGATTAGGTTTAACTATAAAAAGGGATACTTTAACTAGATATATAAAAATGGGTAAAGAGTTTCATAATTTTTTGTGTAAATACTCGGATAAAGCTTTACCTGATAATTTTGAACAAGTAGGATTAATTACCGATGAATATCTAAAATTAAAAGTAGATAATGATTCCTTAAAAGTAAACAAAAAAAAATAAACCTATATTAGTAAAAGGAGAAAATTTCGAAAGAGAATTTAAAAGTATTCTAAGTGCGATTAACTACTTTGATACTAGTTTAAATATAAAACTAGATAAAAAACTTTATACCAGCGTTTAAAATACGGTGGTATATATAAAAGTTATTATTTTTCTTATAAATAACTTTTTCTAACTGGCGTGTTTCGCTCCAAATAAAAATATATATTACATTTAATGATCGTAGAGTAAGCGCAATGTTCAGAAATTTGCGGTATTTTACATTCTAGTATGCCTATTGTTATCGAATCAGTATCGCTAGAAAAGTTTTTAACTTGATTAAGTGAACAATAAATAATCTTTGTCCTATGCATAGATTTGTAAGATTTAAAGGGTACTTCGGTTTATCGAAGTACCCAATCACAATTTCTTGTGAAAATATGTATAGTTGTAGACAAAAGGTTAGAGTTCACTTTTTTTCTATCTCGCTTTTTCGGTTTACTTTTATATGTACTTTACCTAAACTTCGTATTAAGGTTAAGTGAGTTGTGTACAGACATTTGTGTACAATTTCCTTTTCCCACTTGGAACCTTTTGAGATAGATCTTATATTCTAGGAGGAAAACATAAACTTTACGATAGTTATTAAAATACTATTTATCATGTAGCAAATAATCTTTTGTTTAATCAAGGAGTAACTAGTAACTGTAATATTCGTAGGGGAGCTCGATAAAGTATAGAGATCAAATAATCCAGGGAGGCATGTTTACTACGAAGTACGAAGTCGCCGTGTGAAATATGATGCAATTACTCCGTAGGGCTCCGTATGACTCGGCAGGGCTCCAAGGTATTATATGAGGCTTGGTAGGGTTTCGTAGGTTGGGCGACACCGTTATTTATTCTATTTATATGGTCGATCTGCTATAACTTATATCTTTTCCTTAAATACTTAAGGTGAATGCTCTAAATTAATAAAGTATTGAATCTTATAATTTTACAAAAATATGCCACAATTAGTTCCTTTTTATTTTATAAATGAAGTAACATTTATTTTTGTCGTTATAGCTATTACAGTGTATATGTTATCAAAATATATTTTACCTAGGTTTGTACGTTTATTTATATCGCGTATTTTTATTTCAAAAATTTTTATTATGTATAAATGTAATAAATGAGAAATATTTTTAGCTATCTTAATATTTTTAATCATGGTTTTATTGTTTGCTTTTCCAATTAAAAGTATGTGTAAACTATTAAATGTTTCTTTTTGAGGTATGTTAATTATATCTAGTATAATTATATGAATTATAGCTAATGTACATCAATTCAGAAAAGGAAAAAATTCTAACACTAATTTGTTAGATTTACTATTTATTTTCTTTGTTCAATTGGTCGTTATATGTTTTACAACTTTATGTGGTTATCCTTTAATTGTTTTAACTTTTTTCAGAAGTACCTTCACTGTCCTTTATTATTTTTATGTGAGAAAGTTTTAAGGTAACATTTATACCTAAAGAACCACCTTTACCTTTATATTTATTACAAGCTAATAATAGGCAATCCTTAGGAGGTAATCAAAATATAACTACGCAAAGTTCATCTATTCATAATTCGTATAATTCTGATTCTGACTCTGTAAGATCAGATGATTCTTCTTTAACTGAAAATGAACGTTTAGAGAAACGTCTAAATAAGATAGAAGATGAGTTAGCTTCAACAGATAAAACAATAATTAAACTAGATAAATTAATTAAAGAAAGAACTCAATTAAATCATAGATATATCTTTATTAGTAAAATTATAAGGTATATTAAGCCTAATTCTAGTGAAGCTTTATCTCAAGTTTTTTCTGAGGCTAGTTTA